>NW_025554505.1:0-18442 GCF_020424385.1 Procambarus clarkii
GTTCATGTTTAACAAATTTGTTATCTTTTTATTCTAGCATTGTTGAGGCAGTTGATAGTGGTAAGGATTGCGATGTTGTGTACCTTGACTTTAGCAAAGCTTTTGATACAGTGCCACATGAAAGACTGATTAAAAAAATAGAGTCTCATGGTATTGGGGGTGCTATATTAAGCTGGATTAGGGCATGGCTATACCAAAGGAAACAGAGAGTTAGTATAAATGGAATCAAGTCAGAGTGGGAAAATGTTGTAAGTGGAGTGCCTCAAGGCTCTGTCCTGGGACCTCTGTTGTTTATAATATATATAAATGATTTAGATTCAGGTTTGAGTAGCAACATTTGCAAATTTGCCGATGATACGAAAATCGGTAGGGAAATTAATTCGGAGGAGGACTCACTATCACTTCAAGTTGATCTAGATAGGGTTTTGAAATGGTCAAAGGATTGGCAGATGCAGTTTAATGCTGATAAATGTAAAGTTCTGAGGTTAGGTAATGATGATAGAGTTACAAGATACGAGCTAGATGGTGTTGTGATTGCGAAGTCGGATTGCGAAAGGGATCTGGGAGTTATGATTAGTAAGAATTTAAAACAAAAGGATCAATGCATAAATGTTCGTAATAAGGCAAATCGGACACTTGGATTTATTAATCGCAGCGTTAGTAACAAGACACCTGGTGTGGTTCTCAAGCTATATCTTGCTCTAGTTAGGCCCCATTTAGATTATGCAGTTCAGTTTTGGTCGCCATATTATAGAATGGATATAAATTCACTTGAACGTGTCCAGCGTAGGATGACTAAGTTAATTCCCCAAATTAGAAATCTTTCATATGAAGAAAGATTAACAAAGCTTAAGTTGCATTCACTGGAAAGGCGAAGAGTTAGGATTGACATGATAGAGGTTTACAAGTGGATGAATGGACATAACCGGGGGGATATTAATAGGGTATTAAAAGTATCAACACAGGACAGAACACGAAACAATGGATATAAATTGGATAAGTTTAGATTTAGGAAAGACTTGGGTAAATACTGGTTCAGTAACAGGGTTGTTGATTTGTGGAACCAATTGCCGCGTAACATTGTGGAGGTGGGGTCCCTCGATTGTTTCAAGCACGGGTTGGACAAGTATATGAGTGGGATTGGGTGGTTATAGAATAGGAGCTGCCTCGTATGGGCCAATAGGCCTTCTGCAGTTACCTTTGTTCTTATGTTCTTATGTTCTTACTCACTCTTACTCTCAATCACTCTTATTCTCATTCTTACTCCTACTCCCAATCACTCTTACTCCCAATCACTCTTACTCTCAATCACTCTTACTCCCAATCACTCTTACTCTCAATCACTCTTACTCTCAATCACTCTTATTCTCAATCACTCTTACTCTCAATCACTCTTACTCTCAATCACTCTTACTCTCACTAACTCTCAATCACTCTTACTCTCACTCTAACTCTCAATCACTCTTACGCACTATTACTCACTCTTACTCTCAGTCATCCTTACTCACTCTCATACTCACTCTTACTCTGTCACTCTTACTCTCTGTCACTCTTACTCTCTGTCACTCTTACTCTCTGTCACTCTTACTCTCTATCACTCTTACTCTCTATCACTCTTACTCTGTCACTCTTACATAAGAACATAAGAACAAAGGTAACTGCAGAAGGCCTATTGGCCCATACGAGGCAGCTCCTATTCTATAACCACCCAATCCCACTCATATACTTGTCCAACCCGTGCTTGAAACAATCGAGGGACCCCACCTCCACAATGTTACGCGGCAATTGGTTCCACAAATCAACAACCCTGTTACTGAACCAGTATTTACCCAAGTCTTTCCTAAATCTAAACTTATCCAATTTATATCCATTGTTTCGTGTTCTGTCCTGTGTTGATACTTTTAATACCCTATTAATATCCCCCCGGTTATGTCCATTCATCCACTTGTAAACCTCTATCATGTCACCCTTAACTCTTCGCCTTTCCAGTGAATGCAACTTAAGCTTTGTTAATCTTTCTTCATATGAAAGATTTCTAATTTGGGGAATTAACTTAGTCATCCTACGCTGGACACGTTCAAGTGAATTTATATCCATTCTATAATATGGCGACCAAAACTGGACTGCATAATCTAAATGGGGCCTAACTAGAGCAAGATATAGCTTGAGAACCACACCAGGTGTCTTGTTACTAACGCTGCGATTAATAAATCCAAGTGTCCGATTTGCCTTATTACGAACATTTATGCATTGATCCTTTTGTTTTAAATTCTTACTAATCATAACTCCCAGATCCCTTTCGCAATCCGACTTCGCAATCACAACACCATCTAGCTCGTATCTTGTAACTCTATCATCATTACCTAACCTCAGAACTTTACATTTATCAGCATTAAACTGCATCTGCCAATCCTTTGACCATTTCAAAACCCTATCTAGATCAACTTGAAGAGATAGTGAGTCCTCCTCCGAATTAATTTCCCTACCGATTTTCGTATCATCGGCAAATTTGCAAATGTTGCTACTCAAACCTGAATCTAAATCATTTATATATATTATAAACAACAGAGGTCCCAGGACAGAGCCTTGAGGCACTCCACTTACAACATTTTCCCACTCTGACTTGATTCCATTTATACTAACTCTCTGTTTCCTTTGGTATAGCCATGCCCTAATCCAGCTTAATATAGCACCCCCAATACCATGAGACTCTATCTTTTTAATCAGTCTTTCATGTGGAAAGACTGATGTGTGATGTTACTCACTCTCAGTCACCCTTACCCATTCATACTCACTCTCTCACTCTTACTCTCATACTCTTACTCTCAATTACTCTTACTCTCAATCACTCTTACTCCCAATCACTCCTACTCCCAATCACTCCTACTCTCAATCACTCCTACTCTCATTCTTACTCTTACTCTTACTCCCAATCACTCTTACTCCCAATCACTCTTACTCTCAATCACTCTTACTCTCAATCACTCTTACTCTCAATCACTCTTACTCTCATTCTTACTCTTACTCACTCTTACTCTCAATCACTCTTATTCTCATTCTTACTCCTACTCCCAATCACTCTTACTCCCAATCACTCTTACTCTCAATCACTCTTACTCTCAATCACTCTTACTCTCAATCACTCTTACTCTCAATCACTCTTACTCTCAATCACTCTTACTCTCACTAACTCTCAATCACTCTTACTCTCACTCTAACTCCCAATCACTCTTACGCACTATTACTCACTCTTACTCTCAGTCATCCTTACTCACTCTCATACTCACTCTTACTCTGTCACTCTTACTCTCTGTCACTCTTACTCTCTGTCACTCTTACTCTCTGTCACTCTTACTGTCATTCCTACTCACTCTCAGTCATCCTTACCCATTCATACTCACTCTCTCACTCTTACTCTCATACTCTTACTCTCAATTACTCTTACTCTCAATCACTCTTACTCCCAATCACTCCTACTCCCAATCACTCCTACTCTCAATCACTCCTACTCTCATTCTTACTCTTACTCTTACTCCCAATCACTCTTACTCTCAATCACGCTTATTCTCGTTCTTACTCTTACTCTCACTCTTACTCTTACTCCCAATCACTCCTACTCCCAATCACTCTTACTCTCAATCACTCTTACTCTCAATCACTCTTACTCTCAATCACTCTTACTCTCATTCTTACTCTTACTCACTCTTACTCTCAATCACTCTTATTCTCATTCTTACTCCTACTCCCAATCACTCTTACTCCCAATCACTCTTACTCTCAATCACTCTTACTCCCAATCACTCTTACTCTCAATCACTCTTACTCTCAATCACTCTTACTCTCAATCACTCTTACTCTCAATCACTCTTACTCTCACTAACTCTGAATCACTCTTACTCTCACTCTAACTCTCAATCACTCTTACGCACTATTACTCACTCTTACTCTCAGTCATCCTTACTCACTCTCATACTCACTCTTACTCTGTCACTCTTACTCTCCGTCACTCTTACTCTCTGTCACTCTTACTCTCTGTCACTCTTACTCTCTATCACTCTTACTCTCTATCACTCTTACTCTGTCACTCTTACTCACTCTCAGTCACCCTTACCCATTCATACTCACTCTCTCACTCTTACTCTCATACTCTTACTCTCAATTACTCTTACTCTCAATCACTCTTACTCCCAATCACTCTTACTCCCAATCACTCTTACTCTCAATCACTCTTACTCTCAATCACTCTTACTCTCAATCACTCTTACTCTCATTCTTACTCTTACTCACTCTTACTCTCAATCACTCTTATTCTCATTCTTACTCCTACTCCCAATCACTCTTACTCCCAATCACTCTTACTCTCAATCACTCTTACTCTCAATCACTCTTACTCTCAATCACTCTTACTCTCAATCACTCTTACTCTCAATCACTCTTACTCTCACTAACTCTCAATCACTCTTACTCTCACTCTAACTCCCAATCACTCTTACGCACTATTACTCACTCTTACTCTCAGTCATCCTTACTCACTCTCATACTCACTCTTACTCTGTCACTCTTACTCTCTGTCACTCTTACACTGTCACTCTTACTCACTCTCAGTCACCCTTACCCATTCATACTCACTCTCTCACTCTTACTCTCATACTCTTACTCTCAATTACTCTTACTCTCAATCACTCTTACTCCCAATCACTCCTACTCCCAATCACTCCTACTCTCAATCACTCCTACTCTCATTCTTACTCTTACTCCCAATCACTCTTACTCCCAATCACTCTTACTCTCAATCACTCTTACTCTCAATCACTCCTACTCTCAATCACTCTTACTCTCATTCTTACTCTTACTCACTCTTACTCTCAATCACTCTTATTCTCATTCTTTCTCCTACTCCCAATCACTCTTACTCCCAATCACTCTTACTCTCAATCACTCTTACTCTCAATCACTCTTACTCTCAATCACTCTTACTCTCAATCACTCTTACTCTCAATCACTCTTACTCTCACTAACTCTCAATCACTCTTACTCTCACTCTAACTCCCAATCACTCTTACGCACTATTACTCACTCTTACTCTCAGTCATCCTTACTCACTCTCATACTCACTCTTACTCTGTCACTCTTACTCTCTGTCACTCTTACTCTCTGTCACTCTTACTCTCTGTCACTCTTACTCTCTGTCACTCTTACTCTGTCACTCTTACTCTCTGTCACTCTTACTCTCTGTCACTCTTACACTCTGTCACTCTTACTCTCTGTCACTCTTACTCTTTGTCACTCCTACTCTCTGTCACTCTTACTCTCTATCACTCTTACTCTCTATCACTCTTACTCTGTCACTCTTACTCACTCTCAGTCATCCTTACCCATTCATACTCACTCTCTCACTCTTACTCTCATACTCTTACTCTCAATTACTCTTACTCTCAATCACTCTTACTCCCAATCACTCCTACTCCCAATCACTCCTACTCTCAATCACTCCTACTCTCATTCTTACTCTTACTCTTACTCCCAATCACTCTTACTCCCAATCACTCTTACTCTCAATCACTCTTACTCTCAATCACTCTTACTCTCAATCACTCTTACTCTCATTCTTACTCTTACTCACTCTTACTCTCAATCACTCTTATTCTCATTCTTACTCCTACTCCCAATCACTCTTACTCCCAATCACTCTTACTCTCAATCACTCTTACTCTCAATCACTCTTACTCTCAATCACTCTTACTCTCACTAACTCTCAATCACTCTTACTCTCACTCTAACTCCCAATCACTCTTACGCACTATTACTCACTCTTACTCTCAGTCATCCTTACTCACTCTCATACTCACTCTTACTCTGTCACTCTTACTCTCTGTCACTCTTACTCTCTGTCACTCTTACTCTCTGTCACTCTTACTCTCTGTCACTCTTACTCTGTCACTCTTACTCTCTGTCACTCTTACTCTCTGTCACTCTTACACTCTGTCACTCTTACTCTCTGTCACTCTTACTCTTTGTCACTCTTACTCTCTGTCACTCTTACTCTCTATCACTCTTACTCTCTATCACTCTTACTCTGTCACTCTTACTCACTCTCAGTCATCCTTACCCATTCATACTCACTCTCTCACTCTTACTCTCATACTCTTACTCTCAATTACTTTTACTCTCAATCACTCTTACTCCCAATCACTCCTACTCCCAATCACTCCTACTCTCAATCACTCCTACTCTCATTCTTACTCTTACTCTTACTCCCAATCACTCTTACTCTCAATCACTCTTATTCTCATTCTTACTCTTACTCTCACTCTTACTCTTACTCCCAATCACTCTTACTCCCAATCACTCTTACTCTCAATCACTCCTACTCTCAATCACTTTTACTCTCAATCACTCTTACTCTCAATCACTCTTACTCTCATTCTTACTCTTACTCACTCTTACTCTCAATCACTCTTATTCTCATTCTTACTCCTACTCTCACTCTTACTCCTACTCCCAATCTCTCTTACTCCCAATCACTCTTACTCTCAATCACTCTTACTCTCAATCACTCTTACTCTCACTAACTCTTACTCTCACTCTAACTGTCAATCACTCTTACTCTCATACTCACCCTTACTCTCAATCACTTTTACTCTCACTCTTACTCATTCTGTCACCCTTACTCTCACTCTTACTCACTCTGTCACTCTTACTCACTCTCAGTCACTCTTACTTATACTCACTCTTACTCACACTTACACACTCTCTGGCACTCTCACTCACCTTCAGTCACTCTTACTCACTCTTGCCCACTCTCGCTCACTCTTACTCACTCTAGTTAATAAGAACACGCCAATATAAGACAACAAAACGTTTTCAGATTCTTTCACACCACTTTCCAGCAACTTTTATAATTTATATAAATTATCTTAGGGAATAATACATAAATTAAATATTTAAACATGATATTAGTGTTTAGTGGAATGCATAAGGAGTCAAATTGTGTTAAAAAGAGCGATTTTTAGAAAATTTGGAAAACTACTTTTTTCTGATCATATTGTAACAAAATGGATTTTGAACGTTTCACTCAGCCAATATATATCATTCACAATTTATTAATGAATTTTACAAAAAAAACACCATAAATTTTATATTTAAACATGTAAAAACTATTTGTAATACATTAGGAACAAAAAAGTTGAGAAAAACAATTTATTATAAAACCTTTGTGTTTGGATTTTTTTATTAAAAGTTTCTCAAAGGCTCTCCTGCACCATTCTCAATGCAAATCATTCCCACGCCTATGGGAAGAGATAGACAAACGTTTTCTAGATGATTTGTGTTTGCTGGGAAGAGAGTGATGCAGGGGCTCAAGAGAATGATGTAGAGGCTTAAGAGAAGGATGTAGAGGCTTAAGAGAATGATGCAGAGGCTCAAGAGAGTGATGAAGAGGATCAAGAGAGGGATGCAGAGGTTTAGGAGAGTGATGCAGAGGCTCAAGAGAGAGATGCAGAGGCTCAAGAGAGTGATGCAGAGACTCAAGAGAGTGATGCAGAGGCTTAAGAGAGTGAGGCAGAGACTTAGAAGAGGGATGCAGAGGCTCAAGAGAGTAATGCAGAGGCTTAAGAGGGTGATGCAGAGGCTCAAAAGAGTGATGCAGAGACTTGAGAGAGGGATGCAGAGGCTCAAGAGAGTGATGCAAAGGCTCAAGAGAGTGATTCAAAGGCTTAAGAGAGTGATGCAGAGGCTTATGAGAGTGATACAGAGGCTTAAGAGAGAGATGCAGAGGCTCAAGAGAGGGATATAAAGGCCCAAGAGAGGGATGCAGACGCTCAAGAGAGGGATGCAGAGGCTCAAGTGAGGGATGCAGAGGCACAAAAGTGAGATGCAGAGGCTCTTGAGAGTGATGCAGAGGCTCAAGATATGGATGCAGCGGCTCATGAGAGGGATGCAGGAGTTCAATAGAGGGATGCAGAGGCTCAAGAGAGTGATGCAGAGGCTTACGAGAGTGATGCAGAGGCTTAAGAGAGTGATGCAAAGGCATAAGAGAGGGATGCAAAAGCTCAAGCGAGGGATGCAGAGGCTCAAGGGAGGGATGCCGGGGATCAAGAGAGGGATGCAGAGGCTTACGCGAGTGATGCAAAGGCTCAAGAGAAGGATGCAAAGGCTCATTAGAGGGATGGAGGAGTTCAAGAGAGAGATGCAGAGGCTCAAGGAAGGGATGCAGAGGCTTACGAAAGTGATGCAGAGGCTCAAGTGAGGGATGCAGAGGCACAAGAGAGGGATGCAGAGGCTCTTGAGAGTGACGCAGAGGCTAAAGAGAGGGATGCAGAGGCTAAGAGAATGATGGAAAGGCTCAGGAGAGGGATGCAGAGGCTCATGAGAGGGTGGCAGGAGTTCAAGAGAGTGATGCATAGGCTCAAGAGAGGGATGCAGAGGCTTAAGAAAGTGATGCAGAGGCTCAAAAAAGGGATGCAGAGGCTTAAGAGAGTGATGCAGAGGCTGAAGAGAGTGTTGCAGAGGCTTAAGAGAGTGATGCAGAGGCTCAAGAGAGTGATGCAAAGGCTCAAGAGAGTGCTGCAGAGGCTGAAGAGAGTGTTGCAGAGGCTTAAGAGAGGGATGCAGAGGCTCAAGAGAGTGATGCAAACGCTCAAGAGAGTGATGCAGAGGCTTAAGAGAGAGATGCAGAGGCTCAAGAGAGGGATGCAGAGGCTTAAGAGAGTGGTGCAGAGGCTGAAGAGAGTGTTGCAGAGGCTTAAGAGAGGGATGTAGAGGCTCAAGAGAGTGATGCAAAGGCTCAAGAGAGTGATGCAGAGGCTGAAGAGAGTGATGCAGAGGCTGAAGAGAGTGTTGCAGACGCTCAAGAGAGGGATGCAGAGGCTTAAGAGAGAGATGCAGAGGCTCAAGAGAGGGATGCAGAGGCTTAAGAGAGTGATGCAGAGGCTGAAGAGAGTGTTGCAGAGGCTTAAGAGAGGGATGCAGAGGCTCAAGAGAGTGATGCAGATGCTCAAGAGAGTGATGCAAAGGATCAAGAGAGTGACGCAGAGGCTGAAGAGAGTGATGCAGGGGCTCAAGAGAATGATGTAGAGGCTTAAGAGAAGGATGTAGAGGCTTAAGAGAATGATGCAGAGGCTCAAGAGAGTGATGAAGAGGATCAAGAGAGGGATGCAGAGGTTTAGGAGAGTGATGCAGAGGCTCAAGAGAGAGATGCAGAGGCTCAAGAGAGTGATGCAGAGACTCAAGAGAGTGATGCAGAGGCTTAAGAGAGTGAGGCAGAGACTTAGAAGAGGGATGCAGAGGCTCAAGAGAGTAATGCAGAGGCTTAAGAGGGTGATGCAGAGGCTCAAAAGAGTGATGCAGAGACTTGAGAGAGGGATGCAGAGGCTCAAGAGAGTGATGCAAAGGCTCAAGAGAGTGATTCAAAGGCTTAAGAGAGTGATGCAGAGGCTTATGAGAGTGATGCAGAGGCTTAAGAGAGGGATGCAGAGGCTCAAGAGAGGGACGTAGAGGCCCAAGAGAGGGATGCAGAAGCTCAAGAGAGGGATGCAGAGGCTCAAGTGAGGGATGCAGAGGCACAAACGTGGGATGCAGAGGCTCTTGAGAGTGATGCAGAGGCTCAAGAGATGGATGCAGCGGCTCATGAGAGGGATGCAGGAGTTCAATAGAGGGATGTAGAGGCTCAAGAGAGTGATGCAGAGGCTTACGAGAGTGATGCAGAGGCTTAAGAGAGTGATGCAAAGGCATAAGAGAGGGATGCAAAAGCTCAAGCGAGGGATGCAGAGGCTCAAGGGAGGGATGCCGGGAATCAAGAGAGGGATGCAGAGGCTTACGCGAGTGATGCAAAGGCTCAAGAGAAGGATGCAAAGGCTCATTAGAGGGATGGAGGAGTTCAAGAGAGAGATGCAGAGGCTCAAGGAAGGGATGCAGAGGCTTACGAAAGTGATGCAGAGGCTCAAGTGAGGGATGCAGAGGCACAAGAGACGGATGCAGAGGCTCTTGAGAGTGACGCAGAGGCTAAAGAGAGGGATGCAGAGGCTAAGAGAATGATGGAAAGGCTCAGGAGAGGTATGCAGAGGCTCATGAGAGGGTGGCAGGAGTTCAAGCGAGTGATGCATAGGGTCAAGAGAGGGATGCAGAGGCTTAAGAAAGTGATGCAGAGGCTCAAAAAAGGGATGCAGAGGCTTAAGAGAGTGATGCAGAGGCTGAAGAGAGTGTTGCAGAGGCTTAAGAGAGTGATGCAGAGGCTCAGGAGAGTGATGCAAAGGCTCAAGAGAGTGCTGCAGAGGCTGAAGAGAGTGTTGCAGAGGCTTAAGAGAGGGATGCAGAGGCTCAAGAGAGTGATGCAAACGCTCAAGAGAGTGATGCAGAGGCTTAAGAGAGAGATGCAGAGGCTCAAGAGAGGGATGCAGAGGCTTAAGAGAGTGGTGCAGAGGCTGACGAGAGTGTTGCAGAGGCTTAAGAGAGGGATGTAGAGGCTCAAGAGAGTGATGCAAAGGCTCAAGAGAGTGATGCAGAGGCTGAAGAGAGTGATGCAGAGGCTGAAGAGAGTGTTGCAGACGCTCAAGAGAGGGATGCAGAGGCTTAAGAGAGAGATGCAGAGGCTCAAGAGAGGGATGCAGAGGCTTAAGAGAGTGATGCAGAGGCTGAAGAGAGTGTTGCAGAGGCTTAAGAGAGGGATGCAGAGGCTCAAGAGAGTGATGCAGATGCTCAAGAGAGTGATGCAAAGGATCAAGAGAGTGACGCAGAGGCTGAAGAGAGTGATGCAGAGGATCAAGAGAGTGATGCAGAGGATGAACAGAGGGTTGCAGAGGCGTAAGAGAGGGATGCAGAGGCTAAAGAGAGTGATGCAAAGGCTCAAGTGAGTGATGCAGAGGCTGAAGAGAGTGTTGCAGAGGCTCAAGAGAGTGATACAGAGGGTCAAGAGAGCGATGCAGAGGATCAAGAGAGTGATGCAGAGGCTGAAGAGAGAGATGCAGACGCTAAAGAGGGTGATGCAGAGGCTCAAGAGAGTGATGCAGGGGCTCAAGAGAATGATGTAGAGGCTTAAGAGAAGGATGTAGAGGCTTAAGAGAATGATGCAGAGGCTCAAGAGAGTGATGCAGAGGATCAAGAGAGGGATGCAGAGGTTTAAGAGAGTGATGCAGAGGCTCAAGAAAGTGATGCAGAGGCTCTGGAGAGGGGTGCAGAGGCTCAAGAGAGTGATGCAGAGGCATAAGAGAGGGATGCTGAGGCTCAAGAGAATGATGCAGAGGCTAAAGAGAGTGCTGCAAAAGGCTTAAGAGAGGGATGCTGAGGCTCCAGAGAGGGATGCAGAGGCTCAAGAGAATGATGCAGAGGCTCAAGAGAGAAAGGCAGAGGCTTCAGAGAGTGATGCAGAGGCTCAAGAGAGTGATGTACAGGCTCAAGAGAATGATGTAGATGCTTTAAGAGACGGATGCAGAGGCTCAAGAGTATGATGCAGAGGCTCAAGAGTATGATGCAGAGGCTCAAGAAAGTGATGCGGAGAATCAAGAGAGGGATGCAGAGGCTTAAGAGAGTGATGCAGAGGCTCTAGAGAGTGATGCAGATGCTAAAGAGAGTGATGCATAGGCTTACGAGAGCGATGCAGAGGCTTATGAGAGGGATGCAGAAGCTCAAGAGAGTGATTCAGAGGCTTACGAGAGTGATGCAGAGAATCAAGAGAGTGATGCAGAGGCTCGAGAGAGTTATGCAGAGGCTCCAAGAGAGGGATTCAGAGGCTTAAGAGAGTGATGCAAAGGCTCAAGTGAGTGATGCAGAGGCTGAAGAGAAGGATGTAGAGGCTTAAGAGAATGATGCAGAGGCTCAAGAGAGTGATGCAGAGGATCAAGAGAGGGATGCAGAGGTTTAAGAGAGTGATGCAGAGGCTCAAGAAAGTGATGCAGAGGCTCAGGAGAGTGATGCAGAGACTCAAGAGAGTGATGCAGAGGCTCAAGAGAGGGGTGCCCAGGCTCAAGAGAGTGATGCAGAGGCTTAAGAGAGAGATGCTGAGGCTCAAGAGAATGATGGAGAGGCTAAAGAGAGTGCTGCAAAAGGCTTAAGAGAGGGATGCTGAGGCTCCAGAGAGGGATGCAAAGGCTCAAGTGAATGATGCAGAGGCTCAAGAAAGAAAGGCAGAGGCTTAAGAGAGTGATGCAGAGGCTCAAGAGAGTGATGTACAGGCTCAAGAGAATGATGTAGAGGCTTTAAGAGGGATGCAGAGGCTCAAAAGTATGATGCAGAGGCTCAAGAGTATGATGCAGAGGCTCAAGAAAGTGATGCGGAGAATCAAGAGAGGGATGCAAAGGCTTAAGAGAGTGACGCAGAGGCTCAAGAGAGTGATGCAGAGGCTCAAGAGAGTGATAGAGAGGCTCAAGAGAGTGATGCAGAGGCACAAGAGAGTGATGCAGAGGATCAAGAGAGGGAAGCAGAGGCTTAAGAGAGTGATGCAGAGGCTCTAGAGAGTGATGCAGATGCTAAAGAGAGTGATGCATAGGCTTAAGAGAGGGATGTAAGAGTAAGAGTAAGAATGAGAGTAGGAGTGATTGAGAGTAGGAGTGATTGGGAGTAGGAGTGGTTGGGAGTAAGAGTGATTGAGAGTAAGAGTAATTGAGAGTAAGAGTATGAGAGTAAGAGTGAGAGAGTGAGTATGAATGGGTAAGGGTGACTGAGAGTGAGTAAGAGTGACAGAGTAAGAGTGATAGAGAGTAAGAGTGATAGAGAGTAAGAGTGACAGAGAGTAAGAGTGACAGAGAGTAAGAGTGACAGAGAGTAAGAGTGACAGAGTAAGAGTGAGTATGAGAGTGAGTAAGGATGACTGAGAGTAAGAGTGAGTAATAGTGCGTAAGAGTGATTGAGAGTTAGAGTGAGAGTAAGAGTGATTGAGAGTTAGTGAAAGAGTGATTGAGAGTAAGAGTGATTGAGAGTAAGAGTGATTGAGAGTAAGAGTGATTGAGAGTAAGAGTGATTGAGAGTAAGAGTGATTGGGAGTAAGAGTGATTGGGAGTAGGAGTAAGAATGAGAATAAGAGTGATTGAGAGTAAGAGTGAGTAAGAGTAAGAATGAGAGTAAGAGTGATTGAGAGTAAGAGTGATTGAGAGTAAGAGTGATTGAGAGTAAGAGTGATTGGGAGTAAGAGTGATTGGGAGTAAGAGTAAGAGTGAGAGTAAGAGTAAGAACGAGAATAAGCGTGATTGAGAGTAAGAGTGATTGGGAGTAAGAGTAAGAGTAAGAATGAGAGTAGGAGTGATTGAGAGTAGGAGTGATTGGGAGTAGGAGTGATTGGGAGCAAGAGTGATTGAGAGTAAGAGTAATTGAGAGTAAGAGTATGAGAGTAAGAGTGAGAGAGTGAGTATGAATGGGTAAGGATGACTGAGAGTGAGTAGGAATGACAGTAAGAGTGACAGAGAGTAAGAGTGACAGAGAGTAAGAGTGACAGAGAGTAAGAGGGACAGAGTAAGAGTGACAGAGAGTAAGAGTGACAGAGAGTAAGAGTGACAGAAAGTAAGAGTGACAGAGTAAGAGTGAGTATGAGAGTGAGTAAGGATGACAGAGTAAGAGTGAGTAATAGTGCGTAAGAGTGATTGAGAGTAAGAGTGAGTAATAGTGTGTAAGAGTGATTGAGAGTAAGAGTGAGTAATAGTGCGTAAGAGTGATTGAGAGTAAGAGTGAGTAATAGTGCGTAAGAGTGATTGAGAGTGATAGTGATTATGAGAGAGTTAAGAGTGTGAGGTGTGAGAGGGTAGCAGGCCAGCAAAGCAGGATGTGTGGTCACAGATAGGCCTAGGCCTAGGCCTCGTGATCTCTAATGTTGGTTTTTATATATATGTTGGATTTTTTGTCCTGTTTCAAATTATAATTATTTAGCAGGAATGTAATAAGATATTGCACAGTATTAATGTGACAATAAAATATGTATTATTTCCTTGATAATCAAACTTGTTGTTCAAAGATAATATACAATCTTTGAAGGAAACATTTTGAGAGCGCGAGCTGGCAACACTGTTCTGGTGGTGAGAGAGACATGGTTAGTTGTGCTCAGACCTTCAGTGGTGAAGGGTGTGTCCCAGCTGGCCGCCACCAGCCGCCACCCGCCGCCACCCGCCGCCACCCGCCACCCACCACCAGCCACCACCCGCCACCACCCACCACCCACCACCAGCCGCCACCTGCCACCACCCACCACCAGCCGCCACCCGCCACCACCCACCACCAGCCGCCACCCGCCACCAGCCACCGCCACCCACCACCGCCACCCACCACCCGCCGCCACCACCCACCGCCACCACCCACCACCAGCCGCCACCCGCCACCAGCCACAGCCACCCACCACCGCCACCCGCCGCCGCCACCACCACCCACCACCACCGCCGCCACCACCCATCACCGCCGCCGCCACTACCACCCACCACCACCGCCGCCACCACCCATCACCGCCGCCACCACCCACCACAGCCGCCGCCGCCACCACCACCACCCACCACAGCCGCCGCCGACACCACCGCCACCACCCACCACAGCCGCCACCACCACCCACCACCACCACCACCCACCACCACCGCCGCCACCACCAGCCGCCACAAGCCGCCACCGCCCGCCACCGCCCGCCACCAGCCGCCATCACCACCACCACCACCACCAGCCGCCATCACCGCCACCAGCCGCCACCAGCTGCCACCACCACCAGCCGCCACCACCGCCCGCCATCAGCCGCCACCGCCCGTTGCCACAGTCGCCACCGCCAGCCGCCACCACCAGCCGCCATCACCGCCACAGCCGCCACCACCACCACCTGCCACCAGCCGCCACCACCGCCCGCTATCAGCCGTCACCGCTCGTTGCCACAGTCGCCACCGCAAGCCGCCACCGCCAGCCGCCACCAGCCCCCACCACCGCCGATCGCCACCACCCACCACAGCCGCCACCACCCACCACCCGCCGCCACCACCCACCAACACCAGCCGCCGCCGCCACCACCACTCACCACCACCGCCGCCACCACCCAGCAACGCCAGCCGCCACCACCCACCACCACCGCCGCCACCACCCACCACCACCGCCGCCACCACCCACCACCACCGCCGCCACCACCCACCACCGCCAGCCGCCACCACCCACCACCGCCAGCCACCACCACCCACCACCACCGCCGCCACCACCCACCACAGCCGCCACCACTCATCACAGCCGCCGTCGCCTGCCACCACCGCCAGACACAGCCGCCAGTGTCCGCCACCGCCGCCACTATCCGCCACCGCCGCCACTGTCCGCCCGCCGCCACTGTCCGCCCGCCGCCACTGTCCGCCCGCCGCCGCCCTGTCCGCCCGCCGCCACTGTCCGCCCGCCGCCGCCCTGTCCGCCCGCTGCCACTGTCCGCCCGCCGCCACTGTCCGCCCGCCGCCACTGTCCGCCCGCCGCCACTATCCGCCACCGCCGCCACTGTCCGCCCGCCGCCACTGTCCGCCCGCTGCCACTATCCGCCACCGCCACCACTGTCCGCCACCGCCACCACTGTCTGCCACCGCCACCACTGTCTGCCACCGCCACCACTGTCTGCCACCGCCACCACTGTCTGCCACCGCCACCACTGTCTGCCACCGCCACCACTGTCCGCCCGCCGCCACCACTGTCCGCCCGCCGCCACCAATGTCCGCCCGCCGCCACCACTATCCGCCCGCCGCCACCACTGTCCGCCCGCCGCCACCACTGTCCGCCCGCCGCCACCACTGTCCGCCCGCCGCCACCACTGTCCGCCTGCCGCCACCACTGTCCGCCCGCCGCCACCACTGTCCGCCCGTCGCCGCCACTTTTCGCCCGCCGCCTCCACTGTCCGCCCGCCGCCGCCACTGTCCGCCCGCCGCCGCCACTGTCCGCCCGCCGCCGCCATTGTCCGCCCGCCGCCGCCACTGTCCGCCTGCCGCCACTGTCCACCACCGCTGCCACAGCCGCCACGGTCCGCCCGCCGCCACTATCCTCCACAGCCGCCACTATCCGCCACCGCCGCCTCTGTCCGCCCGCCGCCACTGTCCGCCCGCCGCCACTATCCGCCACTGTCCGCCCGCCGCCACTATCCGCCACCGCCGCCACTGTCCGCCCGCCGCCACTGTCCGCCCGCCGCCACTGTCTGCCCGCCGCCGCCACTGTCCGCCCGCCGCCACCACTGTCCGCCCACCGCCACTGACCGCCCACCGCCACTATCCGCCACTGTCCGCCACAGCCGCCACTCTCCGCCGTACAGCCTCCCCTCTCTCCGTTAGTAAATAATTATAATTGTTAGTAAATAATAAAAGAAATATAAATTATTAGATTTTTTTTACCCTTAAATTGGTTTTAATATTTAAATTGAAAATAATAATTCATATTGGTATATGAATGGATTATGAATGATTCAGGTTAGGATTGTAAAGTTGCCACAACATCTCAAATTAGTGTTAGATACGTAGGTTTTGGTTATAAGTTTTGGAAACCTATTTAAGTCCACACACAATATCGTATCTGATACGATAAAACAAACGTTTCCAATCCTTTCAAATACTTTCCAGATATGTTGTGGCAACCTAAAATTGTTTGCTGGGTTGAGCCTCTGCATCACTCTCTTTAGCCTCTGCATCTCTCTCTTCAGCCTCTGCATCACTCTCTTGATCCTATGCATCACTCTCTTGACCCTCTGCATCACTCTCTTGAGCCTCTGCAACACTCTCTTCAGCCTCTGCATCACTCACTTGAGCCTTTGCATCACTCTGTCTAGCCTCTGCATCCCTCTCTTAGGCCTCTGCAACCCTCTCTTCATCCTCTGCATCACTCTCTTGGTCCTCTGCATCACTCTTTTGAGCATCTGCATCACTCTCTGGAGCATCTGCATCCCTCACTTAAGCCTCTGCAACACTCTCTTCAGCCTCTGCATCACTCTCCTGAGCCTCTGCATCACTCTCCTGAGCCTCTGCATCCCTCTCTGGAGCCTCAGCATCCCTCTCTTGAGCCTTTTGCAGCACTCTCTTGAGCCTCTGCATCATTCTCTTGAGCCTCAGCATCCCTCTCTTAAGCCTCTGCATCACTCTCTTGAGCCTCTGTGTTACGACCCTGGGTTCTCCAGTGGAAACCAGAGGTCAAAATTGAGCTATTAAACTTTCTGGTAGTACAGTTGAGTGCATCACGAGCGGCAATTGTTTGTATCTTCCCTGCCAGACGTAAGACTATTATTGTTTCTCAAAGAGCATTTAAAGACTGAGCTGGGGGTTGATTATTAAATAATAATATAGGCACCAACTTTGCTTACTAATACTTTCTAATCATTTGTAAAGTAACAATACGTTGCATAGGGGAAGATCTTTAATGTGCTTAGCTGCACGATCAATTAGGCTCCTTACGGCACCACGACATGGGAGGCCTAGCTGGTCGCTAGGAGGTTCTTCTCTGGCTGGCGTTCGTGGGCACGAGACCTACTCTGTGGCTGCATCCCTACTCTCCTCCCTTCTCCTCTTAGTTATTTCCCTTACCTTAAGTTCCTGTACCATTAAGTTAAGTATTGTATGATTTCTAAGTGTACCTACTCTGGTAGTAACGATTGGTGAGACCTGGGGGTAGTAGTTGCCAGTGTTTTGGGTAACCCTAAGTGTTGTGTTTTGTATTAGGGTACCACGTGGTGTCTCTACCCTAAGCTGCATCCAGCTTCAGTGCTTATCCAGTAGTACTTTACCCTAGTTTGTTATTAGTGTAAACCTTGTATCCTGCCTATGTGGACCAAGGCTTTTAACGTAAGATAGTGTGGTAAAGTTATTATTATTATTGTTATTGGTGTGAGTGTATATGGGGGGTTGTTAAGGGGTTAATAAATAAGTACATGAATTACAGAGTATCCCTTCTTCCAGTGTGGGAGTGCATTGATCAACCCTTAGACTAACATATATGGTCTAGTAGCAAGTTATTACTACTGTGGATAGTTTATTTTGGGGGCCGGGCCTTTTAGCTCTCCCATATTTGATACTCTGTCTTCTAACTACCCTTACCTCTTAATAGTACCAGTTCCCCATAGCAAGCCCACAACACACACCATTTTTTATAACAAGTGGGGGCCTGTCCGGGATGAACATTATAAGTGTAAAAAATTAGATTCTTGAGTGCCAAAACTAAAATTTTTTGTTTCCGCAGAACGGTTGTGTGCTAGCCTAGGGTCCAGCTCTTCTAGCAAAGGACATTCTTGCACTGACTGGACACCCAGCTGGATCCCTTCACGATTAAGGTTAGTGTGGCCTTGTGTTAGGGGCCGTGCAAATTTTTGTTTTTTTCCAATTTTTATTTTTTAATTTTTTCTTTGGCTGGGAGCTAAAATTGTTAGTGATGTCATCTGAAATGCAGAGACTGGCAATGGAGCCTTCAGTGGTAGAGATAAAGAAACTTAAAAAGTCTAATTTAGTATTGTTAGGCAAGGAATTTGGCCTAGAATTAAATGACGCGGATA
>NW_025554506.1:0-14009 GCF_020424385.1 Procambarus clarkii
CTTGAGGTTACCTTGAGGTGCTTCCGGGGCTTAGTGTCCCCGCGGCCCGGTCGTCGACCAGGCCTCCTGGTTGCTGGACTGATCAACCAGGCTGTTAGACGCGGCTGCTCGCAGCCTGACGTATGAGTCACAGCCTGGTTGATCAGGTATCCTTTGGAGGTGCTTATCCAGTTCTCTCTTGAACACTGTGAGGGGTCGGCCAGTTATGCCCCTTATGTGTAGTGGAAGCGTGTTGAACAGTCTCGGGCCTCTGATGTTGATAGAGTTCTCTCTCAGAGTACCTGTTGCACCTCTGCTTTTCAACGGGGGTATTCTGCACATCCTGCCATGTCTTCTGGTCTCATGTGATGTTATTTCTGTGTGCAGGTTTGGGACCAGCCCCTCAATTATTTTCCACGTGTAAATTATTATGTATCTCTCCCGCCTGCGCTCAAGGGAGTACAGATTTAGGCTCTTTAGTCGGTCCCAGTAATTTAGATGTTTTACTGAGTGGATTCTAGCAGTAAAGGATCTCTGCACGCTCTCCAGGTCAGCAATTTCTCCAGCTTTGAAAGGGGCTGTCATTGTGCAGCAGTACTCCACTCTAGAGAGCACAAGCGTTTTGAAAAGTATCATCATCGGTATAGCATCTCTAGTGTGAAAAGTTCTTGTTATCCAACCTGTCATTTTTCTTGCAGTTGTGACGGCTACTTTATTGTGTTCTTTAAAGGTAAGGTCTTCCGACATGAGTACACCCAGATCCTTTACATTGCCTTTTCGTTCTATGTTATGATTTGCCTGAGTTTTGTACGTGGTTTCTGTTTTTATATTTTCAATTTTTCCGTAGCGCATGAGCTGGAACTTATCCTCGTTAAACACCATATTATTTTCTGTAGCCCATAGAAAGACCTGATCTACATCTGATTGGAGGTTTGCCGTGTCCTCTATGTTGCCAACTCTCATGAAAATCCTAGTGTCATCTGCAAAGGATGATACAGTGCTATAGGTTGTGTTCTGGTCTATGTCCGATATGAGGATGAGAAAAAGTACTGGAGCAAGCACAGTACCCTGGGGGACTGAGCTCTTCACGGTTGATGGGCTGGATTTTATTTTGTTGACTATTACACATTGGGTTCTGTTAGTCAGGAAATTGTAGATCCATCTGCCTATTTTCCCGGTAATTCCTTTTGAACGCATTTTATGTGCAATAACACCATGGTCACATTTATCAAAAGCTTTTGCGAAATCTGTGTAAATTACATCAGCGTTTTGTTTGTCTTCCATAGCATCTAATGCCATATCATAGTGGTCCAGCAACTGCGACAGGCAAGAGCGCCCTGTTCTGAAACCATGTTGTCCGGGGTTATGGAGATGCTGTGATTCCATGTATTTTGTGATCTTACTTCTTAGCACTCTCTCAAAAATTTTTATGATGTGCGATGTTAGTGCTATCGGTCTGTAATTTTTTGCCTCTGCCTTATTTCCTCCTTTATGGAGTGGTGCTATCTCTGCTGTTTTTAGTATGTCAGGGATAACGCCAGTATCTAGGCTTTGTCTCCACAGAATGTGAAGGGCCTGCGATAGTGGTTTTTTACAGTTCTTGATGAATATGGAGTTCCAAGAATCCGGGCCTGGTGCAGAGTGCATAGGCATACTGTTTATGGCTTCTTCAAAATCTAGTGGGGATAGGGCGACGTCTGATATATGATTTGATGTTGGTATCATATCCATGAAAAATTCATTTGGGTTATCAATCTTTAGTGCATTTAATGGCTCGCTGAAAACAGAGTCGTACTGCTTCCTCAGTAACTCGCTCATTTCTTTGTTGTCATCGGTGAAAGTTCCATCTCCCTTTCGCAGGGGCCCGATACTAGATGTGGTTTTTGATCTTGATTTTGCATAGGAGAAAAAATATTTCGGATTTCTCTCTATTTCACTGATGGCCTTTTGCTCTCTTTGCCTCTCCTGGGTTTTGTATGATTCTTGTAGCTTGAGTTCAATTGTTTCTATTTCTCTACCTAACCTTCTTCGCCGTTCTTGAGATAGGGTGCGACTCTCAAGTTGTTCCGCGATTCGTTTTCTTCGCCTATATAGGGAACGACGTTCCCGTTCCAATCTGCATCTCTTTCTCTTTTTTCTTAGGGGTATGCGGTTTGAACATATTTCTAGTGCTACTGAGCTTATTTTTTCCAGGCACTGGTTCAGGTTTGCATTTCCTAGCTGTTCTTCCCAGTTTATTTCTGTGAAGTCCTGGTTTATTTGCTCCCAGTTTATCCGTTTATTATTGAAGTTGAATTTGCTGAAATCTCCTCCACCGGGAATCTGGACTGGTTTTGAAGGTCCATTCCCCATGGTTGTCAGAACTTCAATTAAGTTGTGATCTGAGTAACAGGTATTTGTAATCATTATGTTCCCGATCAACTCATCATTATTAGTGAAAATGAGGTCCAGCGTGTTCTCCTTCCTAGTTGGTTCTACTATTTGCTGGTTTAAGGCAAACCTATCGCACATCCGTAGCAGGTCATTTGCATGTGCCTGTTCATTTAGGCTACTTCCTGGTATTCTTTCTGATATTACTGTATTAGCCAGGTGCTTCCATTTCAGGTGCCGTAGGTTGAAGTCCCCAAGCAGGATGATGTTCGGAGCTGGATTTGTGAGGTTTTCCAAGCAGTGTTCTATTTTCATTAGTTGGTCTTTAAACTGCTGAGGGTTTGCCTCCGGTGACTTATATACAAGGACAACAACTACATTTAGGATCTCTATTTTGACTATCAGCACTTCCACCATATCATTTGAGGTGTTTAGCAGCTCAGTACAGATGAGTGTGTCTTTGATGTAGAGGCTGACCCCACCCTGAAGCCGGTGTTTCCTATCACATCTGAAGAGATTGTATTCTGAGATCCATATTTCACCATCAAGGTAGTCCTTTGTGTGAGTTTCCGTTAGGGCTGCAAACACTGCATTTGCCTCATGAAGGAGACCATCTATAAAGTGAACTTTGTTGGATTTGCGTGTTTTTATACCCTGGATGTTGGCAAATATAAATGATGTTATCGTGTTAGTGGAAGTGCTGGATGCTTTACTTGGTGTTAATATCTGAGGCTCTGGTAAGGAGGCCACTGTGTTTGCGTCCTCTCTAGCATTTGACCGAGTTGGTGGTAGAGTCTGGTCATTTTTAGCCATTCTTCTCCTCCTCCTCTTGCTAAAAAATTATCCCGGTCGATGGAGTAGTGGCTGTTTTCATAGTGGTAGTCTGTCGGTTTTATTCGCCTGGTACCTCTTATATGAAAAGCTGGACATTCAGCATTGAAGCACTCTTTCCTGTCCAAAGAGTTCTTGCAAATTTCTGGGTGAAAGAATTCACAGCTTTTGGTACATTTACCTGTATTGAGGAGGTTTCTGCACTTTCTAGGGTGATCGTGTGTACATGTTCCATTTATTCTTCCCGATTCCCCATGCTTACAGGTAGCCCATTTGTAATACCAACAGATTTTGGGGCCTTGTTTTGTTTGTTTCCCTTTGCCAGGGACCGCACTCTGCTGCGGCGTCCCCGACACTGTGCCCTGCTCCGGTGCCTGTGACACCGCGCTCTGCTCCGGGGCCTGTGACACCGCGCTCTGCTCCGGTGCCTGTGACACCGCGCTCTGCTCCGGTGCCTGTGACACCGCGCTCTGCTCCGGGGCCTGTGACACCGCGCTCTGCTCCGGTGCCTGTGACACCGCGCTCTGCTCCGGGGCCTGTGACACCGCGCTCTGCTCCGGTGCCTGTGACACCGCGCTCCGCTCCGGGGCCTGTGACACCGCGCTCTGCTCCGGTGCCTGTGACACCACGCTCTGCTCCGGGGCCTGTGACACCGCGCTCTGCTCTTGCTATGCAGGCATTAATTAGTAATTCTCTGTTTTCGGCGGGAGTTTTATCCAGGATTTCCATCAATTTCAAAAAAGTTACATCATCCTTTTTGCAGAGCCAGTACACAGAGTGGTCACTGGGACCATTTCTCCTTGAATTGTTAGTCATGTTGGCACATTTTTTGTGTATGGCTGCTGAACAGAGTTGGCATTGAAAGCTCTGTTGGTAATCTACCTTCATGTTGCATTCTATGCACGTTTTTATCAAAGCCATTTTTGGACACTTCTGTTCAGTGGTGATGGTCTTACAAGGTCTTACAAGGTGGGGTGTTGACCGTTGGGGGTTGACCGTGGGTATTGACCGTCGGTGTTTACCAACTTGAGACAGGCCTGGAGGAGGCTGTATGGAAGGCCAGTGTTGCTACCACGTGGCGCACTCTTAATTTGTTTTGTTCACTTGTTAGATTACATTACTTGCATTTTCCCACTAGTTATCTTACAGCGGAGGCGTCTAGTTTCTGTGTCTGGGCACTAGTTACCTGAGTACGTTACACTATTTGAAAAAATACACACACAGAGGGTACTGGGGTGGGCTTACCTCCAAATGGCCCTTGTTTACATACACACGACGGAATTATTTTGTGTATAATTTGTTCACTTGATATTAAAATATGTTATCCTAATTTTTGTTATAATAGAGACAGGTTTTGCATAGAGAGCTTAGCACTACGGGCACTGATTACTTGATGTTTCAATAGCGAGAGATGTGATTTAATGACGACTTGGCAACTATAGCCTAAGGCCTCCTGGCACCACGAGGGCAGGCCTTGACTACACACGAATTTCACTTATTTTGTCCCTAGTTATATATTGTTTTCCGCGGAGCTCGCACCGCGTGGCCAGTCTTAGGTGCTAAGACTCCTAATTCTAACACGAATTTTCTCAATCTTTCGTACATTTCTTTTCACTGTTGGAGGTAAATCAAAAATCAATTCTCAAAATGAATAAAAATGAATTTTGAAGAATTGATTTTTGATTTACCTCTAACAGTGAAAAGAAATGTACGAAAGATTGAGGAAATTCGTGTTAGAATTATTAATCTTACTTTTGTGACGATAATCTCCTTCAAGAGATTGAGCCTGCTCTTCCCTCCAAAAATACGTCGATATATACATCTATATAAAACTACTATAGAAGAAATATCCAACAACTACACCAGCAAGGTTTGCCAGAGCGCAAAACGTATGCAGCCAGGAACACCTGCTCCACCTCGAACCGCCAAACTACCTGTCTGTCGCCTGCTCCTCGCTGATTGGCTGCGTGTCCAGTTGCACCTGCCCTCCACCCCCCCACACTACCTGATGTCTGGGGCCACACGACCTACCGCTCTCAGAATATCCAGTGCTTTCATCAAGTTAACACGTCTCGTTGGTAGACTAAGCCCCAGGCTTACGTGTACTAAGAGAGGTGGCAGCTTAAAGCCAATATTCCGGCACCCATATTTACATTGTCTGTTATACACTTGTTATTACTTACTTGTCTTAACGTAACTTTTCATTTTGTCATTTGATTATTCTTATTACTTTGATTGATTTTATTATACGCATTTGTATGTCCATTTTATTCATGTTTTGCTTTTTCTAACGTAATTAAAATCGCATTGTTAAATTTACTTGTGTTTTGTGTGTCTTCTCATTACCTTACCACAGACGAAGTTCCAGATTTTCTATTTTTGTTTCTATATGTGACGAGGCCATACCCCTAGCTTTTGAACAGCCGAACACCAACGCGTTACCGTCACATATATATATACATATATATATATATATATATATATATATATATATATATATATATATATATATATATATATATATAGGGAGAGGCCTAGGGGACGGACGTGTGGCGGAGGAGCTGCTGCCTTCTCAGCCATTACCCTGAGACATCTTGGCCTCACCGTACCAAGACTCAACCATATTCACCGTGAATACACCAAGCAGACGTCGAATTGGCCGGAAGTGCCTACTGTGTACCATCTATGTGAAAACTTATCAAAACAGGTGGGTTGGCAGTGTGGAGTGATGGAGGCTGGAGTGAGGGGCCAGGATGGACCCTGCAGGCCTCCCATAGCGAGGGGAGGTGGGGGGTGAGTGAGGGGTGTTGTGTGGTCAGGAGAGAGAGGTGGGGGTTACGCGTGTGCCAAATAGTGTTTTGTGTTTTTCTTTTTGAAAGTTTCGTTTAACAAGTTACGTTGTCAGCGATAATTGGCGCAACATATCTATCATATTGTGAGTACATCACACGTGCAGTGAGTCAGATTACAAGTGTGTGATTCATTCATCATTGTGCAGTGATATACGGGGAAATTATACCAGTGTTAGTGTCGCCCTGACCCCCGCCCCCACCCAGCCCCAAGGCCGGGAAGTACCTGCTCTCCCCCTCCTACCCACCCCACCACCTCGCCTCCCCACCCACGAGGCCACCTTGCCACCCACCCAAAAAAGCCGGGAGGCTCCCATGTGTGTCTACGCCACCCACCCACCCAATGTATACCCACATATTGTGTAGTGGGTGTATACCCACACTTTGTATAGAGGTGGTATATATATTACCACTCATCTGAGTAGTAAGTGCCACGGCCAGCTGATCATCCCCCCAGCCTCCAACCGCCACCCACCCTCCAGTCTCCACCCGCCGTCCACCCTCCCGCCCAGCGCTCGCCCAGTGCCCGCCCATGTCGCAGTTCTCAACAGATAGCCAGGCTTTTCCAAGCCAAGATAAGCCATCAAGGAGGGGTAGACAAGGTAGATGTCAGACGTGTGACAGGGTATGGTATATCCGGTTGAGGGACGATAATGTGCGCTTTCATTCCAACAACGGAGCCAGGTGTTTGGGTTCTGGGCGCCCTCCCAGGGAGAACACCAATCAACAGCCCACACCGCCCGTAAGGAAAAACACCTCCCCGACCTTCATTCCCACAGAAAATTTATTAGAAGCTATCAAAGCAACATCGGCCAGAACCTTGCAACACATCCCTAAAGCAGCCCGCCCCCATGCAGCAGCCAAATTATCTGCCCTCCTGAGAAAGGTCAACGACTCTCCTGGAACGACCCAAGCATGGCACAACCTCCTACTGTTTGGCAACATATGTCTAGCCACCCTTGCAAGGAGAGACAAAACCTTAGCTGCCTCAGTCATCAAAGCCATAAATGATTTTCCCAGGGAGGACAACCAGGTGCGCCTTCCCACTCGCGAGAGAAACATCCACGGCAGGAAGAGCAACAGTGGCATATCCGAGACATCAAAAAATCAGAGCATCAGTTACCAAGAAAATAAAAGAAGGAAACACTATTGGCGCAATACGAGTCATCACCAGTAAGGACTCAATTGCCGACAGAGATGCCGCAACAGCTCAAGCCCTAAGGGAGAAACACCCACCCAGGGCTCCGCATGAGGACGACATTGTACAAGTGGGGGCTACCGGAGCAGACCCTCTCTGGGTGGCTGAATCTGTGGTCCATAAAGCAGCCATGTCCTTCCCTACAGGATCAGCAGGTGGGTTCACAGGACTAAAACCCAACCACTTCAAGCAAATGCTGAACCCTGCACTGGGTGACATTGCAAAGAACCTCTTGGTGGAACTAACCAGATTCACCAACACATGTCTAGCTGGCAACATACCAGCGTCCATAAGACCTATCTTTTTTGGAGCATCTCTCTGTGCTCTAAAGAAAAAGGGATGGAGGGATCAGGCCAATAGCTGTGGGCAATTCTCTCCGGCGTCTCGTCGCAAAGGAAGCTGCAAGAACGGTTAGTGATGCAGCGGCCAACATGCTGAAGCCAAAACAGCTCGGGTTTGGCATTCCACAAGGGTGTGAGGCGGCAGCCCATGCAGCTCGAGCCTTCATCGCCAACATCACAGACGAAAAGGCCCTTATCAAGCTAGATTTCAAAAATGCCTTCAATTTGGTGCGGAGGGATGCTGTACTCCGTGCGGTTCATAGTCATCTCCCTTCCTCTACCCTTTTGTACATTCATGCTACAGTATGGATCTAAAGCTACTTTTTGGGGAACATGAAATTGACTCGCGAGAAGGCGTCCAACAGGGTGACCCCTTGCTCCTCTCCTTTTCTGTTTAGTCATCAAACAAGTCACAGAGGTCCTGTCCAGCGAGCTTAACATCTGGTTCTTGGATGATGGTACCCTAGCTGGTTCCCAAGACTTCCTCCTGGAAGACATCAGAAAAATCCAGGAGCAAGGTGCAGTTTTAGGCCTCACCCTGAACCCTTCTAAATGTGAAATAATATGTTCCAACCAGGGCATCGTAGAGAGAATAGAGGGTCTTCTGCCAAATATCCATAAAACTAAACCTGAAGACAGCACACTCCTAGGAGCTCCCCTGGGGTTGAAAGCCATCGATGAGGTCCTTGATAAGAAAATCGCCGACCTTAAGAGGATGGATGGGAGGATTGAGGATATGATGCTCATGATGCACTCTACCTCATCACCAGATGTCTGCCCCTCCCCAGGTTAACCTACTTTCTGAGGTGTTCACCATCTTACAGTAGCCAAAAACTAAGTGAGTATGACCGGTTACTGAAATCAATGCTAGAAAAAGCCCTTAACCTCTCTCTCGATGACCTACAGTGGAAACAAGTCTCTCTTCCCGTAAGACTTGGGGGCCTCGGAGTTCGAACAGCAACGCAAATCGCTGTTCCAGCCTTCCTGTCCTCCTTATCAGCATCCGACGACCTTGTGAAGGAAATTCTACCTGCCCACTTACATCAGCTGGAAGGTGTACATGATCCCAATTTTACACACTGTGCCACAGAGTGGGTCTCTCGTGCTGGCCCATCACCTCAACCACCATCCCCAAAAGCCGACAAGCAATCCAGCTGGGATGGCCCCATTGTAGACCAAGTTGCTGCAGAGTGCCTGGGTGCTGCAACAACACAACACGACATTGCTCGCCTCACAGCAGTAGCAGCACCACATGCAGGGGATTTCCTGTTAGCAACCCCAATGTCGGCAACTGGCACACGTCTCACACCACACGCCCTCCGAATTGCTGTGGCCCTCCGCCTTGCTGCCCCAATCCACACCAGATATAGGTGTATTTGCGGCGAGGTGGTGGCTGACAGGTACGGCCACCATGGCCTACTCTGCCAAAGCACAGGGGGATGGCACTCGAGGCACAGTGAAATTAACGACATCATCAAGAGGAGCCTCACCACAGCTGGATGCCCAGCTGAAAGAGAGCCCCGTTACCTAACGCCCCGTAACTCTGATGCTCTTATTGGTCGCCCGGATGGTATCACAGTGAACCCCTGGAAGAATGGCAAGCAGTTGGTATGGGACTACACGTGCGTATCAACCCTGGCTAACACCTACATTAACCTCAGTGTTGCACAACCATGTGGCGCTGCCACCCACAGGGAAGCAGCCAAATCCCGTAAGTATAGAGAACTGGATCACCACTACAATTTTGTCCCCATTGCTTCTGAGACACTCGGCGCCTGGGGTAAAAGTGCTACCAGTTTTTTGAAGGAACTGGGTTCTAGGCTCATTGAAACAACAAGGGACCCAAGAGCTGCAAGCTTTCTTTTCCAGCGCCTCAGTGTGGCGATACAGAGGGGAAATGCGTACTGCATCCAGGGTTCCTGCCCGCCATCTGAGGAGCTGGAGGAACTCGACAACCTATGATAACCATCTTTGTAACCCATATGTAACTCCTTTTTTGTAACAAAGTTCAAATAAAGTAAATATATATGTGTACATACAAAAGAATGGGGGTGGTAGGAGAAGATAATATTAGTGTTCAGTGAGAAACCACAAGGTCTCCTCTGAATACTTTTTATTTTCTTCTCCGAGGCTATGGGTCCCCACATTGGCACCAGAGGTGGTACCCTCACAAACTTATTATATATATATATATATATATATATATATATATATATATATATATATATATGTCGTACCTAGTAGCCAGAACGCACTTCTCGGCCTACAATGCAAGGCCCGATTTGCCTAATAAGCCAAGTTTTCCTGAAATCCATAATATTTTCTCACCTTTTTGCATTATTATTTTTGTAAATCTACCCATGTATTATGTTGTAACCATCAAATGCATAATAAAGCACAAAAAATAAAAAAGGAAGGGGGTGGTAGGAGAAAAGCACACAGAAACTGCATTGGAGGGGATCTAAACATTCCATCTATGCGTTATGCGTGGTTTCCTCCGAGAAAGTTGGGTCCCCCTTAGGTTAGCTAGAGGTAGGTACTCGAATCCATATTGTAGTATAAAACTATATATATATATGTATATATTTATATATAAATACAAATATAAAGTAGGCTGAGAATATCTGGCTATATATATATATATATATATATATATATATATATATATATATATATATATATATATATATATATATATGTCGTACCTAGTAGCCAGAACGCACTTCTCAGCCTACTATGCAAGGCCCGATTTGCCTAATAAGCCAAGTTTTCATGAATTAATTGTTTTTCGACTTCCTAACCTACCTAACCTAACCTAACCCAACTTTTTCGGCTACCTAACCTAACCTAACCTATAAAGATAAGTTAGGTTAGGTTAGGTAGGGTTGGTTAGGTTCGGTCATATATCTACGTTAATTTTAACTCCAATAAAAAAAATTGACCTCATACATAATGAAATGGGTAGCTTTATCATTTCTTAAGAAAAAAATTAGAGAAAATATATTAATTCAGGAAAACTTGGCTTATTAGGCAAATCGGGCCTTGCATAGTAGGCTGAGAAGTGCGTTCTGGCTACTAGGTACGACATATATATATATATATATATATATATATATATATATATATATATATATATATATATATATATATATATATATATATATATATATATATATATATATATATATATATATATATATATATATATATATGTCGTACCTAGTAGCCAAAACGCACTTCTCAGACTACTATGCAAGGCCCGATTTGCCTAATAAGCCAAGTTTTCATGAATTAATGTTTTTTTCGACTACCTAACCTACCTAACCTAACCTAACCTAACTTTTTCTGCTACCTAACCAAACCTAACCTATAAAGATAGGTTAGGTTAGGTTAGGTACGGTTGGTTAGGTTCGGTCATATATCTACGTTAATTTTAACTCCATTAAAAAAAAATTGACCTCATACATAATGAAATGGGTAGCTTTATCATTTCATAAGAAAAAAATTAGAAAAAATATATTAATTCAGGAAAACTTGGCTTATTAAGCAAATCGGGCCTTGAATAGTAGGCCAAAAAGTGAGTTCTGGCTACTAGGTACGACATATATATATATAATATATATATATATATATATATATATATATATATATTTATATATATATATATATATATATATATATATATATATATATATATATATATATATATATATATATATATATATATATATATATATATATATATATATATATATGGAGAAATAGCAACAAGTGGAGTGGAGAAAATAGCAACATCGTCGATAGTATCCGTACCCGCATTGAACAACACCTCGACATCCTCACAGACCAACATCACCTCAGACCTGAAACAAGGATTATCAAGAAACTAACAACATTATATGGAGGACCTATGGCAATTCCACGACCAAGAGATGGCTTCCTGAACCTTGCAGGAATTAACCTCACTGAGGACCAAGTCACTCTCCTAAATCTGGGCATAAACTGTCATGTTATGTCCAGACCGAGTGAGATGGCCCGGAAAGTAGAGTTGGAAATTCTGTTGGACGACATATTCGACCTCGAGACACAAAAGAAGGTCACTACCAAAGATACCTTACAAGCAGAACTTATTGCAGAAGGAGGAAAGAATCGAGGCAACTACAGAAGCACCATACTGTCCCCCGAGCTTAAAGCGGCAGCTAAAAGCCTTCGTGAGAACAAGGAGATAGTTGTCAGGAGAGGTGACAAGTCGCCAATATATGTCATTCTTAAAAAAGACGAATATCTGGCGAAAATGAACATCATACTCTCTGACCAAACTAAGTTCCAAAGGGTAACGAAGGACACTACAGCCGAATTAAAAGCAAAGGTCAACAAACTAATCGAAACTGTGAACGCCAAGAAATCCGGACTCCACCTGCCAAAGATCATTGGGGAATATAAACCTGGATATGCGTATGGAAATGTCAAGACGCACAAGCCTGGAAACCCACTTCGGCCAATCATTAGCCAGATACCCACACCCACGTACAGACTGGCGAAGCGACTCAACGGCCTGCTGACTCCTTATGTTCCTTGCGCCTTCAGCCTGAAGTCTCCAAAGGAATTTGTTGACTTACTGCGGGGCACACGGGCAACAGGGATAAGAGCCTCGTTGGACGTAGAATCGCTGTTTACCAACGTACCTGTGGACGAGACAATCGGAATGATAGCCGACAGAGTGTATCGTGATCCAGCCTGTACTCCTTTTGACATACCAGAAAATATTCTGGGGAAACTACTCCAAGCTTGTACTAAAGAGGCACCCTTCTTGAGCCCGGATGGGCACATGTATAAGCAAGTAGATGGGGTCGCCATGGGTTCTCCCCTAGGTGTCCTGTTTGCAAACTTCTACATGGGTACCATCGAGCAAAAAGTCTTAGTCGACATGAACTTGAAACTTGCCATATACTGCAGGTATGTTGACGACATTTTTACACAGGTACCTGATGTCAGACATTTGCAGGAGCTGAAGGAGGCATTTGAGCAGAGTTCCGTGCTGCGTTTCACTTACGAGATGGAAAAGGATGGGAAGCTGCCCTTTCTAGATGTAACAGTCATGGAAAAGGGCGGAGGTTTCCACACTGCAGTCTACACTAAGGAAACAAACATAGGAATGTGCCTAAATGCCAACAGCGACTGCCCAGACAGGTACAAGAGGAGTGTTCTTAACGCAAATGTCGACCGTTCTCTCAGCCACAGCTCAGAATGGAAGCAAGTCGACGAAGAACTCTGTAGGGTAAGGCAGGTCCTAGTCAATAACGGCTTCTCCAATGGTTTCGTCGAAGACATCATAAGAAGGAAAGTGAAAAGCCATGCATCCTCTGAAGAGACAACTAACACAACACCTATACCCCCTATTAGACTATTTTACTGGAACTTCTTTTCCACAGCTCATAAAACGGAGGAAAGGGTCCTGAAAGATATTGTTAATAGAAACGTTATCCCTACAGACAAAAATCAGAGGATACAACTGACGATTTACTATAAAACCAGAAAAACGGCCAGCCTACTCATGAGAAACTCTCCAGACACAAAACAGAACGCTTTAAAAGAGACTAACGTCGTCTATGCCTTCAAATGCCCTCTTGGGGACTGTAAGCTCCAAAAAAACCAGTATATAGGCAAGACAACAACATCTCTTTCTAGGCGTTTAACGATGCATAAGCAACAGGGCTCCATTAAGGAACATATAATCTCTTCCCACAACCAAACCATCGCCAGAGAAATCCTAGTAAACAACACAGAAATCATCGATAGATACAGCGATAGCAGGCGGCTTGACGTTTGCGAGGCACTACACATCAAGAAGTCAACACCAGCAATCAACAGCCAATTATTGCACAACTATATTCTACCCACCTCAAGACTCCGCTCCAATATAGAAGCATCAAGAAATATGGACCAATAGGCTTTCTACAAACACTTCTATTCAATATCCATTGTTTCGTGTTCTGTCTTGTGTTGATGAAATTAATACCCTATTAATACTCTTGTTCTGTGTTGTGTTGATGAAATTAATACCCTATTAATACCACATTTTGTTCTGTCTTGTGTTAATGCCACATCACCCCTTCCACCTCACTCAAATGTAGATATAAAATCGGAGATACGTAAGTTCTATTCAGTTGTGTATTTGTGAACTAAAGTCTTTGAAAATGTAATAAGTTTTACGAAACGCGCCCGTGTCGCGTCAGACTAGAAATAAAAATGAATTTTGGAGAATTGATTTTTGATTTACCTCCAACAGTGAAGCGTAATATACGAAAGATTGAGAAAATTCGTGTTAGAATTATTAATCTTACTTTTTCGGTAATATTTAATATATATATATATATATATATATATATATATATATATATATATATATATATATATATATATATATATATATATATATAT
>NW_025554507.1:0-14789 GCF_020424385.1 Procambarus clarkii
GTGCTCTTGGGAGGTGGTAGTCTTTGGAGTGTATAAATACTCCGAAATTACCATCTCTTTTAAGGGTCTGAGCAGGTGGTGGAGTGGGTTAAGGCGTACCTGTTATGCCAGTTGCTGGAAGGCTTCTGTGCTGGCTAGGGTTCGAGTCTCCTGGTGGGAAAGTGTTCTAAAGTTGTATACTTCACTCTCGTGTTTAGGAGAGTTGTGCCTTAAGCATAGACACAGTGTTCTCCCATATTAACAGGGACTTGATGAAAAAACGTAAAAATGACCCCTCACTTGCTCTAGTGCTCTTGGGAGGTGGTAGTCTTTGGAGTGTATAAATACTCCGAAATTACCATCTCTTTTAAGGGTCTGAGCAGGTGGTGGAGTGGGTTAAGGCGTACCTGTTATGCCAGTTGCTGGAAGGCTTCTGTGCTGGCTAGGGTTCGAGTCTCCTGGTGGGAAAGTGTTCTAAAGTTGTATATTTCACTCTCGTGTTTAGGAGAGTTGTGCCTTAAGCATAGACACAGTGTTCTCCCATATTAACAGGGACTTGATGAAAAAACGTAAAAATGACCCCTCACTTGCTCTAGTGCTCTTGGGAGGTGGTAGTCTTTGGAGTGTATAAATACTCCGAAATTACCATCTCTTTTAAGGGTCTGAGCAGGTGGTGGAGTGGGTTAAGGCGTACCTGTTATGCCAGTTGCTGGAAGGCTTCTGTGCTGGCTAGGGTTCGAGTCTCCTGGTGGGAAAGTGTTCTAAAGTTGTATATTTCACTCTCGTGTTTAGGAGAGTTGTGCCTTAAGCATAGACACAGTGTTCTCCCATATTAACAGGGACTTGATGAAAAAACGTAAAAATGACCCCTCACTTGCTCTAGTGCTCTTGGGAGGTGGTAGTCTTTGGAGTGTATAAATACTCCGAAATTACCATCTCTTTTAAGGGTCTGAGCAGGTGGTGGAGTGGGTTAAGGCGTACCTGTTATGCCAGTTGCTGGAAGGCTTCTGTGCTGGCTAGGGTTCGAGTCTCCTGGTGGGAAAGTGTTCTAAAGTTGTATACTTCACTCTCGTGTTTAGGAGAGTTGTGCCTTAAGCATAGACACAGTGTTCTCCCATATTAACAGGGACTTGATGAAAAAACGTAAAAATGACCCCTCACTTGCTCTAGTGCTCTTGGGAGGTGGTAGTCTTTGGAGTGTATAAATACTCCGAAATTACCATCTCTTTTAAGGGTCTGAGCAGGTGGTGGAGTGGGTTAAGGCGTACCTGTTATGCCAGTTGCTGGAAGGCTTCTGTGCTGGCTAGGGTTCGAGTCTCCTGGTGGGAAAGTGTTCTAAAGTTGTATACTTCACTCTCGTGTTTAGGAGAGTTGTGCCTTAAGCATAGACACAGTGTTCTCCCATATTAACAGGGACTTGATGAAAAAACGTAAAAATGACCCCTCACTTGCTCTAGTGCTCTTGGGAGGTGGTAGTCTTTGGAGTGTATAAATACTCCGAAATTACCATCTCTTTTAAGGGTCTGAGCAGGTGGTGGAGTGGGTTAAGGCGTACCTGTTATGCCAGTTGCTGGAAGGCTTCTGTGCTGGCTAGGGTTCGAGTCTCCTGGTGGGAAAGTGTTCTAAAGTTGTATACTTCACTCTCGTGTTTAGGAGAGTTGTGCCTTAAGCATAGACACAGTGTTCTCCCATATTAACAGGGACTTGATGAAAAAACGTAAAAATGACCCCTCACTTGCTCTAGTGCTCTTGGGAGGTGGTAGTCTTTGGAGTGTATAAATACTCCGAAATTACCATCTCTTTTAAGGGTCTGAGCAGGTGGTGGAGTGGGTTAAGGCGTACCTGTTATGCCAGTTGCTGGAAGGCTTCTGTGCTGGCTAGGGTTCGAGTCTCCTGGTGGGAAAGTGTTCTAAAGTTGTATACTTCACTCTCGTGTTTAGGAGAGTTGTGCCTTAAGCATAGACACAGTGTTCTCCCATATTAACAGGGACTTGATGAAAAAACGTAAAAATGACCCCTCACTTGCTCTAGTGCTCTTGGGAGGTGGTAGTCTTTGGAGTGTATAAATACTCCGAAATTACCATCTCTTTTAAGGGTCTGAGCAGGTGGTGGAGTGGGTTAAGGCGTACCTGTTATGCCAGTTGCTGGAAGGCTTCTGTGCTGGCTAGGGTTCGAGTCTCCTGGTGGGAAAGTGTTCTAAAGTTGTATACTTCACTCTCGTGTTTAGGAGAGTTGTGCCTTAAGCATAGACACAGTGTTCTCCCATATTAACAGGGACTTGATGAAAAAACGTAAAAATGACCCCTCACTTGCTCTAGTGCTCTTGGGAGGTGGTAGTCTTTGGAGTGTATAAATACTCCGAAATTACCATCTCTTTTAAGGGTCTGAGCAGGTGGTGGAGTGGGTTAAGGCGTACCTGTTATGCCAGTTGCTGGAAGGCTTCTGTGCTGGCTAGGGTTCGAGTCTCCTGGTGGGAAAGTGTTCTAAAGTTGTATATTTCACTCTCGTGTTTAGGAGAGTTGTGCCTTAAGCATAGACACAGTGTTCTCCCATATTAACAGGGACTTGATGAAAAAACGTAAAAATGACCCCTCACTTGCTCTAGTGCTCTTGGGAGGTGGTAGTCTTTGGAGTGTATAAATACTCCGAAATTACCATCTCTTTTAAGGGTCTGAGCAGGTGGTGGAGTGGGTTAAGGCGTACCTGTTATGCCAGTTGCTGGAAGGCTTCTGTGCTGGCTAGGGTTCGAGTCTCCTGGTGGGAAAGTGTTCTAAAGTTGTATACTTCACTCTCGTGTTTAGGAGAGTTGTGCCTTAAGCATAGACACAGTGTTCTCCCATATTAACAGGGACTTGATGAAAAAACGTAAAAATGACCCCTCACTTGCTCTAGTGCTCTTGGGAGGTGGTAGTCTTTGGAGTGTATAAATACTCCGAAATTACCATCTCTTTTAAGGGTCTGAGCAGGTGGTGGAGTGGGTTAAGGCGTACCTGTTATGCCAGTTGCTGGAAGGCTTCTGTGCTGGCTAGGGTTCGAGTCTCCTGGTGGGAAAGTGTTCTAAAGTTGTATACTTCACTCTCGTGTTTAGGAGAGTTGTGCCTTAAGCATAGACACAGTGTTCTCCCATATTAACAGGGACTTGATGAAAAAACGTAAAAATGACCCCTCACTTGCTCTAGTGCTCTTGGGAGGTGGTAGTCTTTGGAGTGTATAAATACTCCGAAATTACCATCTCTTTTAAGGGTCTGAGCAGGTGGTGGAGTGGGTTAAGGCGTACCTGTTATGCCAGTTGCTGGAAGGCTTCTGTGCTGGCTAGGGTTCGAGTCTCCTGGTGGGAAAGTGTTCTAAAGTTGTATACTTCACTCTCGTGTTTAGGAGAGTTGTGCCTTAAGCATAGACACAGTGTTCTCCCATATTAACAGGGACTTGATGAAAAAACGTAAAAATGACCCCTCACTTGCTCTAGTGCTCTTGGGAGGTGGTAGTCTTTGGAGTGTATAAATACTCCGAAATTACCATCTCTTTTAAGGGTCTGAGCAGGTGGTGGAGTGGGTTAAGGCGTACCTGTTATGCCAGTTGCTGGAAGGCTTCTGTGCTGGCTAGGGTTCGAGTCTCCTGGTGGGAAAGTGTTCTAAAGTTGTATACTTCACTCTCGTGTTTAGGAGAGTTGTGCCTTAAGCATAGACACAGTGTTCTCCCATATTAACAGGGACTTGATGAAAAAACGTAAAAATGACCCCTCACTTGCTCTAGTGCTCTTGGGAGGTGGTAGTCTTTGGAGTGTATAAATACTCCGAAATTACCATCTCTTTTAAGGGTCTGAGCAGGTGGTGGAGTGGGTTAAGGCGTACCTGTTATGCCAGTTGCTGGAAGGCTTCTGTGCTGGCTAGGGTTCGAGTCTCCTGGTGGGAAAGTGTTCTAAAGTTGTATACTTCACTCTCGTGTTTAGGAGAGTTGTGCCTTAAGCATAGACACAGTGTTCTCCCATATTAACAGGGACTTGATGAAAAAACGTAAAAATGACCCCTCACTTGCTCTAGTGCTCTTGGGAGGTGGTAGTCTTTGGAGTGTATAAATACTCCGAAATTACCATCTCTTTTAAGGGTCTGAGCAGGTGGTGGAGTGGGTTAAGGCGTACCTGTTATGCCAGTTGCTGGAAGGCTTCTGTGCTGGCTAGGGTTCGAGTCTCCTGGTGGGAAAGTGTTCTAAAGTTGTATATTTCACTCTCGTGTTTAGGAGAGTTGTGCCTTAAGCATAGACACAGTGTTCTCCCATATTAACAGGGACTTGATGAAAAAACGTAAAAATGACCCCTCACTTGCTCTAGTGCTCTTGGGAGGTGGTAGTCTTTGGAGTGTATAAATACTCCGAAATTACCATCTCTTTTAAGGGTCTGAGCAGGTGGTGGAGTGGGTTAAGGCGTACCTGTTATGCCAGTTGCTGGAAGGCTTCTGTGCTGGCTAGGGTTCGAGTCTCCTGGTGGGAAAGTGTTCTAAAGTTGTATACTTCACTCTCGTGTTTAGGAGAGTTGTGCCTTAAGCATAGACACAGTGTTCTCCCATATTAACAGGGACTTGATGAAAAAACGTAAAAATGACCCCTCACTTGCTCTAGTGCTCTTGGGAGGTGGTAGTCTTTGGAGTGTATAAATACTCCGAAATTACCATCTCTTTTAAGGGTCTGAGCAGGTGGTGGAGTGGGTTAAGGCGTACCTGTTATGCCAGTTGCTGGAAGGCTTCTGTGCTGGCTAGGGTTCGAGTCTCCTGGTGGGAAAGTGTTCTAAAGTTGTATACTTCACTCTCGTGTTTAGGAGAGTTGTGCCTTAAGCATAGACACAGTGTTCTCCCATATTAACAGGGACTTGATGAAAAAACGTAAAAATGACCCCTCACTTGCTCTAGTGCTCTTGGGAGGTGGTAGTCTTTGGAGTGTATAAATACTCCGAAATTACCATCTCTTTTAAGGGTCTGAGCAGGTGGTGGAGTGGGTTAAGGCGTACCTGTTATGCCAGTTGCTGGAAGGCTTCTGTGCTGGCTAGGGTTCGAGTCTCCTGGTGGGAAAGTGTTCTAAAGTTGTATATTTCACTCTCGTGTTTAGGAGAGTTGTGCCTTAAGCATAGACACAGTGTTCTCCCATATTAACAGGGACTTGATGAAAAAACGTAAAAATGACCCCTCACTTGCTCTAGTGCTCTTGGGAGGTGGTAGTCTTTGGAGTGTATAAATACTCCGAAATTACCATCTCTTTTAAGGGTCTGAGCAGGTGGTGGAGTGGGTTAAGGCGTACCTGTTATGCCAGTTGCTGGAAGGCTTCTGTGCTGGCTAGGGTTCGAGTCTCCTGGTGGGAAAGTGTTCTAAAGTTGTATACTTCACTCTCGTGTTTAGGAGAGTTGTGCCTTAAGCATAGACACAGTGTTCTCCCATATTAACAGGGACTTGATGAAAAAACGTAAAAATGACCCCTCACTTGCTCTAGTGCTCTTGGGAGGTGGTAGTCTTTGGAGTGTATAAATACTCCGAAATTACCATCTCTTTTAAGGGTCTGAGCAGGTGGTGGAGTGGGTTAAGGCGTACCTGTTATGCCAGTTGCTGGAAGGCTTCTGTGCTGGCTAGGGTTCGAGTCTCCTGGTGGGAAAGTGTTCTAAAGTTGTATATTTCACTCTCGTGTTTAGGAGAGTTGTGCCTTAAGCATAGACACAGTGTTCTCCCATATTAACAGGGACTTGATGAAAAAACGTAAAAATGACCCCTCACTTGCTCTAGTGCTCTTGGGAGGTGGTAGTCTTTGGAGTGTATAAATACTCCGAAATTACCATCTCTTTTAAGGGTCTGAGCAGGTGGTGGAGTGGGTTAAGGCGTACCTGTTATGCCAGTTGCTGGAAGGCTTCTGTGCTGGCTAGGGTTCGAGTCTCCTGGTGGGAAAGTGTTCTAAAGTTGTATACTTCACTCTCGTGTTTAGGAGAGTTGTGCCTTAAGCATAGACACAGTGTTCTCCCATATTAACAGGGACTTGATGAAAAAACGTAAAAATGACCCCTCACTTGCTCTAGTGCTCTTGGGAGGTGGTAGTCTTTGGAGTGTATAAATACTCCGAAATTACCATCTCTTTTAAGGGTCTGAGCAGGTGGTGGAGTGGGTTAAGGCGTACCTGTTATGCCAGTTGCTGGAAGGCTTCTGTGCTGGCTAGGGTTCGAGTCTCCTGGTGGGAAAGTGTTCTAAAGTTGTATACTTCACTCTCGTGTTTAGGAGAGTTGTGCCTTAAGCATAGACACAGTGTTCTCCCATATTAACAGGGACTTGATGAAAAAACGTAAAAATGACCCCTCACTTGCTCTAGTGCTCTTGGGAGGTGGTAGTCTTTGGAGTGTATAAATACTCCGAAATTACCATCTCTTTTAAGGGTCTGAGCAGGTGGTGGAGTGGGTTAAGGCGTACCTGTTATGCCAGTTGCTGGAAGGCTTCTGTGCTGGCTAGGGTTCGAGTCTCCTGGTGGGAAAGTGTTCTAAAGTTGTATACTTCACTCTCGTGTTTAGGAGAGTTGTGCCTTAAGCATAGACACAGTGTTCTCCCATATTAACAGGGACTTGATGAAAAAACGTAAAAATGACCCCTCACTTGCTCTAGTGCTCTTGGGAGGTGGTAGTCTTTGGAGTGTATAAATACTCCGAAATTACCATCTCTTTTAAGGGTCTGAGCAGGTGGTGGAGTGGGTTAAGGCGTACCTGTTATGCCAGTTGCTGGAAGGCTTCTGTGCTGGCTAGGGTTCGAGTCTCCTGGTGGGAAAGTGTTCTAAAGTTGTATACTTCACTCTCGTGTTTAGGAGAGTTGTGCCTTAAGCATAGACACAGTGTTCTCCCATATTAACAGGGACTTGATGAAAAAACGTAAAAATGACCCCTCACTTGCTCTAGTGCTCTTGGGAGGTGGTAGTCTTTGGAGTGTATAAATACTCCGAAATTACCATCTCTTTTAAGGGTCTGAGCAGGTGGTGGAGTGGGTTAAGGCGTACCTGTTATGCCAGTTGCTGGAAGGCTTCTGTGCTGGCTAGGGTTCGAGTCTCCTGGTGGGAAAGTGTTCTAAAGTTGTATACTTCACTCTCGTGTTTAGGAGAGTTGTGCCTTAAGCATAGACACAGTGTTCTCCCATATTAACAGGGACTTGATGAAAAAACGTAAAAATGACCCCTCACTTGCTCTAGTGCTCTTGGGAGGTGGTAGTCTTTGGAGTGTATAAATACTCCGAAATTACCATCTCTTTTAAGGGTCTGAGCAGGTGGTGGAGTGGGTTAAGGCGTACCTGTTATGCCAGTTGCTGGAAGGCTTCTGTGCTGGCTAGGGTTCGAGTCTCCTGGTGGGAAAGTGTTCTAAAGTTGTATATTTCACTCTCGTGTTTAGGAGAGTTGTGCCTTAAGCATAGACACAGTGTTCTCCCATATTAACAGGGACTTGATGAAAAAACGTAAAAATGACCCCTCACTTGCTCTAGTGCTCTTGGGAGGTGGTAGTCTTTGGAGTGTATAAATACTCCGAAATTACCATCTCTTTTAAGGGTCTGAGCAGGTGGTGGAGTGGGTTAAGGCGTACCTGTTATGCCAGTTGCTGGAAGGCTTCTGTGCTGGCTAGGGTTCGAGTCTCCTGGTGGGAAAGTGTTCTAAAGTTGTATATTTCACTCTCGTGTTTAGGAGAGTTGTGCCTTAAGCATAGACACAGTGTTCTCCCATATTAACAGGGACTTGATGAAAAAACGTAAAAATGACCCCTCACTTGCTCTAGTGCTCTTGGGAGGTGGTAGTCTTTGGAGTGTATAAATACTCCGAAATTACCATCTCTTTTAAGGGTCTGAGCAGGTGGTGGAGTGGGTTAAGGCGTACCTGTTATGCCAGTTGCTGGAAGGCTTCTGTGCTGGCTAGGGTTCGAGTCTCCTGGTGGGAAAGTGTTCTAAAGTTGTATACTTCACTCTCGTGTTTAGGAGAGTTGTGCCTTAAGCATAGACACAGTGTTCTCCCATATTAACAGGGACTTGATGAAAAAACGTAAAAATGACCCCTCACTTGCTCTAGTGCTCTTGGGAGGTGGTAGTCTTTGGAGTGTATAAATACTCCGAAATTACCATCTCTTTTAAGGGTCTGAGCAGGTGGTGGAGTGGGTTAAGGCGTACCTGTTATGCCAGTTGCTGGAAGGCTTCTGTGCTGGCTAGGGTTCGAGTCTCCTGGTGGGAAAGTGTTCTAAAGTTGTATACTTCACTCTCGTGTTTAGGAGAGTTGTGCCTTAAGCATAGACACAGTGTTCTCCCATATTAACAGGGACTTGATGAAAAAACGTAAAAATGACCCCTCACTTGCTCTAGTGCTCTTGGGAGGTGGTAGTCTTTGGAGTGTATAAATACTCCGAAATTACCATCTCTTTTAAGGGTCTGAGCAGGTGGTGGAGTGGGTTAAGGCGTACCTGTTATGCCAGTTGCTGGAAGGCTTCTGTGCTGGCTAGGGTTCGAGTCTCCTGGTGGGAAAGTGTTCTAAAGTTGTATACTTCACTCTCGTGTTTAGGAGAGTTGTGCCTTAAGCATAGACACAGTGTTCTCCCATATTAACAGGGACTTGATGAAAAAACGTAAAAATGACCCCTCACTTGCTCTAGTGCTCTTGGGAGGTGGTAGTCTTTGGAGTGTATAAATACTCCGAAATTACCATCTCTTTTAAGGGTCTGAGCAGGTGGTGGAGTGGGTTAAGGCGTACCTGTTATGCCAGTTGCTGGAAGGCTTCTGTGCTGGCTAGGGTTCGAGTCTCCTGGTGGGAAAGTGTTCTAAAGTTGTATACTTCACTCTCGTGTTTAGGAGAGTTGTGCCTTAAGCATAGACACAGTGTTCTCCCATATTAACAGGGACTTGATGAAAAAACGTAAAAATGACCCCTCACTTGCTCTAGTGCTCTTGGGAGGTGGTAGTCTTTGGAGTGTATAAATACTCCGAAATTACCATCTCTTTTAAGGGTCTGAGCAGGTGGTGGAGTGGGTTAAGGCGTACCTGTTATGCCAGTTGCTGGAAGGCTTCTGTGCTGGCTAGGGTTCGAGTCTCCTGGTGGGAAAGTGTTCTAAAGTTGTATATTTCACTCTCGTGTTTAGGAGAGTTGTGCCTTAAGCATAGACACAGTGTTCTCCCATATTAACAGGGACTTGATGAAAAAACGTAAAAATGACCCCTCACTTGCTCTAGTGCTCTTGGGAGGTGGTAGTCTTTGGAGTGTATAAATACTCCGAAATTACCATCTCTTTTAAGGGTCTGAGCAGGTGGTGGAGTGGGTTAAGGCGTACCTGTTATGCCAGTTGCTGGAAGGCTTCTGTGCTGGCTAGGGTTCGAGTCTCCTGGTGGGAAAGTGTTCTAAAGTTGTATATTTCACTCTCGTGTTTAGGAGAGTTGTGCCTTAAGCATAGACACAGTGTTCTCCCATATTAACAGGGACTTGATGAAAAAACGTAAAAATGACCCCTCACTTGCTCTAGTGCTCTTGGGAGGTGGTAGTCTTTGGAGTGTATAAATACTCCGAAATTACCATCTCTTTTAAGGGTCTGAGCAGGTGGTGGAGTGGGTTAAGGCGTACCTGTTATGCCAGTTGCTGGAAGGCTTCTGTGCTGGCTAGGGTTCGAGTCTCCTGGTGGGAAAGTGTTCTAAAGTTGTATACTTCACTCTCGTGTTTAGGAGAGTTGTGCCTTAAGCATAGACACAGTGTTCTCCCATATTAACAGGGACTTGATGAAAAAACGTAAAAATGACCCCTCACTTGCTCTAGTGCTCTTGGGAGGTGGTAGTCTTTGGAGTGTATAAATACTCCGAAATTACCATCTCTTTTAAGGGTCTGAGCAGGTGGTGGAGTGGGTTAAGGCGTACCTGTTATGCCAGTTGCTGGAAGGCTTCTGTGCTGGCTAGGGTTCGAGTCTCCTGGTGGGAAAGTGTTCTAAAGTTGTATATTTCACTCTCGTGTTTAGGAGAGTTGTGCCTTAAGCATAGACACAGTGTTCTCCCATATTAACAGGGACTTGATGAAAAAACGTAAAAATGACCCCTCACTTGCTCTAGTGCTCTTGGGAGGTGGTAGTCTTTGGAGTGTATAAATACTCCGAAATTACCATCTCTTTTAAGGGTCTGAGCAGGTGGTGGAGTGGGTTAAGGCGTACCTGTTATGCCAGTTGCTGGAAGGCTTCTGTGCTGGCTAGGGTTCGAGTCTCCTGGTGGGAAAGTGTTCTAAAGTTGTATATTTCACTCTCGTGTTTAGGAGAGTTGTGCCTTAAGCATAGACACAGTGTTCTCCCATATTAACAATAAGTTCATGAAAGGTGTGGATAACTTCGATCAAATGGTATTTTGTCCCAAACGGGTTGCAGGTGGGTGACTTTAGCCGTTTATACTGGTAATGCTTCCCCCATATCATGTATTATATGCATATGTCTGTTTAGGGAATTTTATTCCGATCAATATACAACCAAAAATAACTGTGTGCAACAAGTATAAACTTGACAAACATAACAAAAGTAAAAACATTTCGTGTGTGTTTGACGCTCACTGATATGTTCCAGCGTTGTTTTATATTTGGCGCTATTCTAACTTACGCTTTGTTGATATTTTTTACCTATGGGCACATAGAACATTCTATTGCGAACACATTGACACAAAAATGAATGACGTACATAGAAAATTAATGTCATGAGAGTGAAATAAGTATAAACTTTCAAAGCGCCGTGCGTCGTCCCGTCACCGATACGGGTAACAATTTCACAACTTCCCACACTCTTGCGGGCGGGCCGCATCATTATTCTACGCTTATATTCATATCACCGTGTTGGGAATTTCATTGCGAGTCCATTGATACCAAAATTAACGCTGTAGAATAAGTGTGGAGGTGATTACAATCCCAAGAGTAAAAACATTTGTTGCTGATGGCGCTCACGGCGAGTCATCTTCGTAGTTATTTATTTGGTGCTGGTATCCCTATACGTTTCGTGACTTTTTTACTGATATTCTTCTAGAGAATTTTATTGCGAACACGTTGGTACCAAAATGAAATACGTAGCATGAGAACTAAGGTCAGAAGAGTAAAAAGAGTATACACATTTTTGTTTTTACGCTTAAGCGATAAAAACGCTGCGCGCACATTCGGTTGGCTGAGTGACCTTTGCGGAAAGCGCGAAAGTGTTAACAGGGACTTGATGAAAAAACGTAAAAATGACCCCTCACTTGCTCTAGTGCTCTTGGGAGGTGGTAGTCTTTGGAGTGTATAAATACTCCGAAATTACCATCTCTTTTAAGGGTCTGAGCAGGTGGTGGAGTGGGTTAAGGCGTACCTGTTATGCCAGTTGCTGGAAGGCTTCTGTGCTGGCTAGGGTTCGAGTCTCCTGGTGGGAAAGTGTTCTAAAGTTGTATATTTCACTCTCGTGTTTAGGAGAGTTGTGCCTTAAGCATAGACACAGTGTTCTCCCATATTAACAGGGACTTGATGAAAAAACGTAAAAATGACCCCTCACTTGCTCTAGTGCTCTTGGGAGGTGGTAGTCTTTGGAGTGTATAAATACTCCGAAATTACCATCTCTTTTAAGGGTCTGAGCAGGTGGTGGAGTGGGTTAAGGCGTACCTGTTATGCCAGTTGCTGGAAGGCTTCTGTGCTGGCTAGAGTTCGAGTCTTCTGGTGGGAAAGTGTTCTTAAGTTGTACATTTCACTCTCGTGTTTAGGAGAGTTGTGCCTTAAGCATAGACACAGTGTTCTCCCATATTAACAGGGACTTGATGAAAAAACGTAAAAATGACCCCTCACTTGCTCTAGTGCTCTTGGGAGGTGGTAGTCTTTGGAGTGTATAAATACTCCGAAATTACCATCTCTTTTAAGGGTCTGAGCAGGTGGTGGAGTGGGTTAAGGCGTACCTGTTATGCCAGTTGCTGGAAGGCTTCTGTACTGGCTAGAGTTCGAGTCTCCTGGTGGGAAAGTGTTCTAAAGTTGTATATTTCACTCTCGTGTTTAGGAGAGTTGTGCCTTAAGCATAGACACAGTGTTCTCCCATATTAACAGGGACTTGATGAGGTGGTAAAAAACGTAAAAATGACCCCTCACTTGCTCTAGTGCTCTTGGGAGGTGGTAGTCTTTGGAGTGTATAGAAATACTCCGAAATTACCATCTCTAGTTTTAAGGGTCTGAGCAGGTAGCAGGTGGTGGAGTGGGTTAAGGCGTACCTGTTATGCCAGTTGCTGGAAGGCTTCTGTGCTGGCTAGGGTTCGAGTCTCCTGGTGGGAAAGTGTTCTAAAGTTGTATATTTCACTCTCGTGTTTAGGAGAGTTGTGCCTTAAGCATAGACACAGTGTTCTCCCATATTAACAGGGACTTGATGAAAAAACGTAAAAATGACCCCTCACTTGCTCTAGTGCTCTTGGGAGGTGGTAGTCTTTGGAGTGTATAAATACTCTTAGCGAAATTACCATCTCTTTTAAGGGTCGTGAGCAGGTGGTGGAGTGGGACTTGATAAGGCGTACCTGTTATGCCAGTTGCTGGAAGGCTTCTGTGCTGTGCTATCTAGGGTTCGAGTCTCCTGGTGGGAAAGTGTTCTAAAGTTGTATATTTCACTCTCGTGTTTAGGAGAGTTGTGCCTTAAGCATAGACACAGTGTTCTCCCATATTAACAGGGACTTGATGAAAAAACGTAAAAATGACCCCCCACTTGCTCTAGTGCTCTTGGGAGGTGGTAGTCTTTGGAGTGCATAAATACTCCGAAATTACCATCTCTTTAAAGGGTCTGAGCAGGTGGTGGAGTGGGTTAAGGCATACCTGTTATGCCAGTTGCTAAAAGGCTTCTGTGCTGGCTAGGGTTCGAGTCTCCTGGTGGGAAAGTGTTCTAAAGTTGTATACTTCAGTCTCGTGTTTAGGAGAGTTGTGCCTTAAGCATAGACACAGTGTTCTCCCATATTAACAGGGACTTGATGAAAAAACGTAAAAATGACCCCTCACTTGCTCTAGTGCTCTTGGGAGGTGGTAGTCTTTGGAGTGTATAAATACTCCAAAATTACCATCTCTTTTAAGGGTCTGAGCAGGTGGTGGAGTGGGTTAAGGCGTACCTGTTATGCCAGTTGCTGGAAGGCTTCTGTGCTGGCTAGGGTTCGAGTCTCCTGGTGGGAAAGTGTTCTAAAGTTGTATATTTCACTCTCGTGTTTAGGAGAGTTGTGCCTTAAGCATAGACACAGTGTTCTCCCATATTAACAGGGACTTGATGAAAAAGCGTAAAAATGACCCCTCACTTGCTCTAGTGCTCTTGGGAGGTGGTAGTCTTTGGAGTGTATAAATACTCCGAAATTACCATCTCTTTTAAGGGTCTTAGCAGGTGGTGGAGTGGGTTAAGGCGTACCTGTTATGCCAGTTGCTAGAAGGCTTCTGTGCTGGCTAGGGTTTGAGTCTCCTGGTGGGAAAGTGTTCTTAAGTTGTATATTTCACTCTCGTGTTTAGGAGAGTTGTGCCTTAAGCATAGACACAGTGTTCTCACATTTTAACAGGGACTTGATGAAAAAACGTAAAAATGACCCCTCACTTGCTCAAGTGCTCTTGGGAGGTGGTAGTCTTTGGAGTGTATAAATACTCCGAAATTACCATCTCTTTTAAGGGTCTGAGCAGGTGGTGGAGTGGGTTAACCCTTAAAGTGCGCATCACTTCATATGAAGTGTAAATCGTTTTACCAGTCAACTGCGCTTCACTTCATATGAAGTGTATGGGTACCGCGCACGATTTGAATGGCCCGCGGTGTAGCTGGGGGTCCCATACACTGCCCAGGGGCTCTAGTAAACAGCGGCCATTTTGAAAAAAAATCCAGCTCACGCTCCGATGGCATGGGAGGCCTCAGTTTAGCGAGAGTCACCATGGCGAGCGCACGGTCAAACGCCTCACGAGCACGCATCACTCAGTCCCTCACCCCAGAGCAAATAGCCCACGAATTATTCTCTGAAGGTGAAGAAAGTGTGTTTGACGATTCAGACAACGATGAGGATTATACACAGTTGTCGGGAGATAGTAGCAGCAGCAGTGAAAGTGAGAATGACCGCCATGCCATGGCGAGGCCTATACGCTCTCCCATGCCTCCTCGCCCATTTTCTACCCCAATTCTACCACGGCCTCACAGTTCTGTGGATATTTTCTGTTTGAGGGTGACGAGTCAGAGGGAGGTGACTCCTTTTCTGGGTTTAGTGACTCAGATCAAAGTTTATTGAGCCTGTGGCTGGTACCAGTGGTGTAACTGGGCGAGAAATTGTCGCGTCAGCAGCATCTCGCCCAGCCAAGCGCCACCGCATGGCACCACATGAGGCACCAAGACCCTCGTGTTCACGTGCACCCACCTCACGTGCACGTAGCCGCCGTGCTTCTCGCAGACGGTATTCAGCTCCTGGTCACCGGTATGCATCGCTTCCTCGCCGTCTTTCCTCTGCATCTCGCAGGACGCCTGGTGTACTTGAGTGGAGTGATGGTGACGATTTTATTCCTAATATTCCTCACTTTGACGATAAAGATGTAGGGATTACAAACCTTTTCCCTAATCAAGGTGAGGACATGGCTGAGATGGAATATTTTACAGCATTCTATGATGAACCACTCATGGAATACATTGTACACCAAACGAACCTGCATGCTGCTTACCTGATTGAGAGGGAAATCACAGAATTTTCACGACTGCAGCGTTGGAAAAATACCACAGTGGCGGAAATATATGTGTTTTTGGCACTCTGTTTGTTGATGAAGCACTGTCACAAACATGCAATAAATGACTATTGGAGCAAGGACAAGACAATACCAACACC
>NW_025554509.1:0-19467 GCF_020424385.1 Procambarus clarkii
GTTGTTCCCTGGTTGTTTCCCCTGGTGTTGTCCCCCCCCTGGTGTTGTCCCCCTGGTGTTGTTCCCCTGGTGTTGTCCCCTGGTGTTGTCCCCCTGGTGTTGTCCCCCTGGTGTTGTTCCCCTGGTGTTGTCCCCCTGTGTTGTTCCCCTGGTGTTGTTCCCCCTGGTGTTGTCCCCCTGGTGTTGTCCCCCTGGTGTTGTCCCCCTGGTGTTGTTCCCCTGGTGTTTCCCCTGGTGTTGTTGTTTCCCCTGGTGTTGTGTCCCCTGGTGTTGTTCCCCTGGTGTTGTCCCCCCCCTGGTGTTGTTCCCCTGGTGTTGTCCCCCTGGTGTTGTTCCCCTGGTGTTGTTCCCCTGGTGTTGTTCCCCTGGTGTTGTCCCCCTGGTGTTGTGTTGTTCCCCCTGGTGTTGTCCCCCTGGTGTTGTCCCCTGGTGTTGTTCCCTGGTGTTGTTCCCCTGGTGTTGTTCCCCTGGTGTTGTTCCCCTGGTGTTGTTCCCCTGGTGTGTGTCTCCCTGGTGTTGTCCCCCTGGTGTTGTCCCCTGGTGTTGTCCCCTGGTGTTGTTCCCCCTGGTGTTGTTCCCCTGGTGTTGTCCCCTGGTGTTGTTCCCCCTGGTGTTGTTCCCCTGGTGTTGTTCGCCCTGGTGTTGTTCCCCTGGTGTTGTTCCCCTGGTGTTGTCCCCTGGTGTGTTGTCCCCCTGGTGTTGTTCCCCCTGGTGTTGTTCCCCTGGTGTTGTCCCCCTGGTGTTGTCCCCCTGGTGTTGTTCCCCTGGTGTTGTTGTTTCCCCCCTGGTGTTGTCCCCCCCTGGTGTTGTTCCCCTGGTGTTGTCCCCCTGGTGTTGTTCCCCTGGTTTTGTTCCCCTGGTTTTGTTTCCCTGGTGTTGTTCCCCCTCGTGTTGTCCCCCTGGTGTGGTCCTCCGGGTGTTTTCCCCTGGTGTTGTCCCTCCTGGTGTTTTCCCCTGGTGTTTTCCCCTGGTGTTGTCCCCCTGGTGTGGTCCTCCTGGTGTTTTCCCCTGGTCTTTTCCCCTGGTTTTGTTCCCTGGTTTTGTTTCCCTGGTTTTGTTTCCCTGGTGTTGTTCCCCTGGTGTTGTCCCCTGGTGTTGTTTCCCCTGGTGTTGTTCCCCTGGTGTTGTTCCCTTGGTGGTGTTCCCCTGGTGTTGTTCCCCTGGTGTTGTTTCCCCTGGTGTTGTTCCCGTGGTGTGTTCCCCCTGGTGTTGTTCCCCTGGTGTTGTTCCCCTGGTGTTGTTCCCCTGGTGTTGTTCCCCTGGTGTTGTCCCCCTGGTGTTGTTCCCCTGGTGTTGTCCCCCTGGTGTTGTTCCCCCTGGTTTTGTCCCCCTGGTGTTGTCCCCCTGGTGTTGTCCCCCTGGTGTTCCCCTGGTGTTGTTCCCCTGGTGTTGTCCCCCTGGTGTTGTCCCCCTGGTGTTCCCCTGGTGTTGTTCCCCCTGGTGTTGTTCCCCTGGTGTTGTTTCCCCCCCCTGGTGTTGTGTTGTCCCCTGGGTTGTTCCCCTGGTGTTGTTCCCCTGGTGTTGTCCCCTGGTGTTGTTCCCCTGGTGTTCTTCCCCCTGGTGTTGTTCCCCTGGTGTTGTCCCCCTGGTGTTGTCCCCCTGGTGTTGTTCCCCTGTTGTTCCCCTGGTGTTGTTCCCCTGGTGTTGTTCCCCTGGTGTTGTGTTGTCCCCCTGGTGTTGTCCCTCTGGTGTTGTCCTCGTGGTGTTGTTCCCCCTGGTGTTGTTCCCCCTGGTGTTGTTCCCCTGGTGTTGTTCCCCTGGTGTTGTTCCCCTGGTGTTGTTCCCCTGGTGTTGTTCCCCTGGTGTTGTCCCCCTGGTGTTGTTCCCCTGGTGTTGTTGTTGTTCCCCTGGTGTTGTTCCCCTGTCCCCCTGTGTTGTCCCCCTGGTGTTGTTCCCCTGGTGTTGTCCCCCTGGTGTTGTTCCCCTGGTGTTGTCCCCCCCCTGGTGTTGTTCCCCTGGTGTTGTCCCCCTGGTGTTGTTCCCCTGGTGTTGTTCCCCTGGTGTGGTGTTTCCCCTGTCCCCCTGGTGTTGTTCCCTGTGTTGTCCCCCTGGGTGTTGTTCCCCTGGTGTTGTTCCCCTGGTGTTGTTCCCCTGGTGTTGTTCCCCTGGTGTTGTTCCCCTGGTGTTGTTCCCCTGGTGTTGTTCCCCTGGTGTTGTTCCCCTGGTGTTGTTCCCCCTGGTGTTGTTCCCCTGGTGTTGTTCCCCTGGTGTTGTTCCCCTGTGTTGTTGTCCCCCTGGTGTTGTTCCCCTGGTGTTGTCCCCCTGGTGTTGTTCCCCTGGTGTTGTCCCCCTGGTGTGTTCCCCTGGTTGTGTCCCCTGGTGTTGTTCCCCTGGTGTTGTGGTGTTGTTCCCCTGGTGTTGTCCCCCTGGTGTTGTTCCCCTGGTGTTGTTCCCTGGTGTTGTTCCCCTGGTGTTGTCCCCCTGGTGTTGTCCCCCTGGTGTTGTCCCCCTGGTGTTGTTCCCCTGGTGTTGTTCCCCTGGTGTTGTTCCCCCTGGTGTTGTCCCCCTGGTGTTGTTCCCCTGGTGTTGTTCCCCTGGTGTTGTTCCCCTGGTGTTGTTCCCCTGGTGTTGTTCCCCTGGTGTTGTTCCCCTGGTGTTGTCCCCCTGGTGTTGTTCCCCTGGTGTTGTTCCCCTGGTGTTGTTCCCCTGGTGTTGTTCCCCCCCCTGGTGTTGTTCCCCTGGTGTTTCCCCTGGTGTTGTCCCCCTGGTGTTGTTCCCCTGGTGTTGTTCCCCTGGTGTTGGTGTTGTCCCCCGGTGTTGTCCCCCTGGTGTTGTCCCCCTGGTGTTGTTCCCCTGGTGTTGTTCCCCCTGGTGTTGTTCCCCTGGTGTTGTTCCCCTGGTGTTGTTCCCCTGGTGTTGTCCCCCTGGTGTTGTTCCCCTGGTGTTGTCCCCCTGGTGTTGTCCCCCTGGTGTTGTTCCCCTGGTGTTGTTCCCCTGCTGTTGTCCCCCTGGTCCCCCTGGTGTTGTTGTTGTCCCCCTGGTGTTGTCCCCCCTGGTGTTGTCCCCCTGGTGTTGTCCCCCTGGTGTTGTCCCCTGTGTGTTGTCCCCTGGTGTTGTTCCCCTGGTGTCCCCTGTGTTGTCCCCCCCCTGGTGTTGTTCCCCTGGTGTTGTTCCCCCCCCTGGTGTTGTCCCCCCCTGGTGTTGTTCCCCTGGTGTTGTTCCCCTGGTGTTGTTCCCCTGTGTTGTCCCCTGTTTCCCCTGGTGTTGTTCCCCTGGTGTTGTTCCCCTGGTGTTGTTCCCCTGGTGTTGTCCCCTGGTGTTGTTCCCCTGGTGTTGTTCCCCTGGGTGTTCCCCTGGTGTTGTTCCTCTGGTGTTGTTCCCCTGGTGTTGTCCCCCTGGTGTTGTTCCCCTGGTGTTGTTCCCCTGGTGTTCCCCTGGTGTTGTCCCCCTGGTGTTGTTCCCCTGGTGTTGTCCCCCTGGTGTTGTTCCCCTGGTGTCCCCCTTGTTCCCCTGTTGTTGTCCCCCTGGTGTTGTTTCCCCCTGGTGTTGTTCCCCCCTGGTGTTGTTCCCCCCCTGGTGTTGTCCCCTGGTGTTGGTGTTGTTCCCCTGGTGTTGTTCCCCTGGTGTTGTTCCCCTGGTGTTGTGTTCCCCTGGTGTTGTTCCCCCTGTTCCCCCTGGTGTTGTTCCCCTGGTGTTGTTCCCCTGGTGTTGTCCCCCTGGTGTTGTTCCCCTGGTGTTGTTCCCCTGGTGTTGTTCCCCTGGTGTTGTCCCCCTGGTGTTGTTCCCCTGGTGTTGTCCCCCTGGTGTTGTTCCCCTGGTGTTTCCCCTGGTGTTGTCCCCCCTGGTGTTGTCCCCCTGGTGGTGTTCCCCCGTGGTGTTGTTCCCCTGGTGTTGTTCCCCTGGTGTTGTTCCCCTGGTGTTGTTCCCCTGGTGTTGTTCCCCTGGTGTTGTTCCCCTGGTGTTGTTTCCCCTGGTGTTGTTCCCCTGGTGTTGTTCCCCTGGTGTTGTTCCCACTGGTGTTGTTCCCCTGGTGTTGTTCCCCTGGTGTTGTTCCCCTGGTTTTGTTCCACCTGGTGTTGTTCCCCTGGTGTTGTCCCCCTGGTGTTGATCCCTCTGGTGTTGTCCCCCTGGTGTTGTTCCTCTGGTGTTGTTCCCCTGGTGTTGTCCCATCTGGTGTTGTTCCCCTGGTGTTGTCCCCCTGGTGTTGTTCCCCTTGGTGTTGTTCCCCTGGTGTTGTTCCCCCTGGTGTTGTTCCCCTGGTGTGTTCCCACTGGTGTTGTCCCCTGGTGTTGTTCCCCTGGTGTTGTTCCCCTGGTGTTGTCCCCCTGGTGTGTTGGTGTTGTCCCCCTGGTGTTGTTCCCCTGGTGTTGTCCCCTGGTGTTGTTCCCCTGGTGTTGTTCCCCTGGTGTTGTTCCCCTGGTGGTGTTCCCCTGGTGTTCCCCTGGTGTTGTCCCCCTGGTGTTGTTCCCCTGGTGTTGTTCCCCTGGTGTTGTTCCCCTGGTGTTGTCCCCCTGGTGTTGTCCCCCCTGGTGTTGTTCCCCTGGTGTTGTTCCCCTGGTGTTGTTCCCCTGGTGTTGTTCCCCTGGTGTTGTGCCCCTGGTGTTGTCCCCCCCCTGGTGGTTCCCCCTGTTGTCCCCTGGTGTTGTCCCCCTGGTGTTGTTCCCCTGGTGTTGTCCCCCTGGTGTTGTTCCCCTGGTGTTGTTCCCCTGGTGTTGTCCCCCTGGTGTTGTTCCCCTGGTGTTGTTCCCCTGGTGTTGTCCCCCTGGTGTTGTTCCCCTGGTGTTGTTCCCCTGGTGTTGTTCCCCTGGTGTTGTTCCCCTGGTGTTGTTGTCCCCTGGGTTGTCCCCTGGTGTTTTCCCCTGGTGTTGTTCCCCTGGTGTGTTCCCCTTGTTCCCCTGGTGTTGTTCCCCTGGTGTTCCCCTGGTGTTGTTCCCCTGGTGTTGTTCCCCTGGTGTTGTTTCCCTGGTGTTGTTGTCCCCTGGTGTTGTCCCCCTGGTGTTGTCCCCCTGGTGTTGTTCCCCTGGTGTTGTTCCCCTGGTGTTGTCCCCCTGGTGTTGTTCCCCTGGTGTTGTTCCCCTGGTGTTGTTCCCCTGGTGTTGTTCCCCTGGTGTTGTTCCCCCTGGTGTTGTTCCCCTGGTGTTGTTCCCCTGGTGTTGTTCCCCTGGTGTTGTTCCCCTGTGTGTTGGTGTTTCCCCTGGTGTTGTCCCCCTGGTGTTGTTCCCCTGGTGTTGTTCCCCTGGTGTTGTTCCCCTGGTGTTGTCCCCCTGGTGTTGTTCCCCTGGTGTTGTCCCCCTGGTGTTGTTCCCCTGGTGTTGTCCCCCTGGTGTTGTTCCCCTGGTGTTGTCCCCCTGGTGTTGTTCCACTGGTGTTGTCCCCCTGGTGTTGTTACCCTGGTGTTGTCCCCCGGGTGTTGTTCCCCTGGTGTTGTTTGTTGTCCCCCGGGTGTTGTTCCCCTGGTGTTGTCCCCCTGGTGTTGTTCCCCCTGGTGTTGTCCCCCTGGTGTTGTTCCCCTGGTGTTGTCCCCCTGGTGTTGTCCCCCTGGTGTTGTCCCCTGGTGTTGTTCCCCTGGTGTTGTTCCCCTGGTGTTGTTCCCCTGGTGTTGTTCCCCTGCTGTTGTTCCCCTGGTGTTGTTCCCCTGGTGTTGTTCCCCTGGTGTTGTTCCCCTGGTGTTGTGCCCCTGGTGTTGTTCCCCTGGTGTTGTCCCCCTGGTGTTGTTCCTCTGGTGTTGTCCCCCTGGTGTTGTTCCCCTGATGTTGTTCCCCTGGTGTTGTTCCCTTGGTGTTGTTCCCCTGGTGTTGTTCCCCTGGTGTTGTTCCCCTGGTGTTGTCCCCCCCTGGTGTTGTCCCCCCCCCTGGTGTTGTCCCCTGGTGTTGTCCCCCTGGTGTTGTCTGGTGTTGTTCCCCTGGTGTTGTCCCCCTGGTGTTGTTCCCCTGGTGTTGTTCCCCTGGTGTTGTTCCCCTGGTGTTGTCCCCCCCCTGGTGTTGTCCCCCTGGTGTTGTTCCCCTGGTGTTGTTCCCCTGGTGTTGTTGTTCCCCTGGTGTTGTCCCCTGGTGTTGTTCCCCTGGTGTTGTTCCCCTGGTGTTGTCCCCCTGGTGTTGTTCCCCTGGTGTTGTTCCCCCTGGTGTTGTTCCCCCTGGTGTTGTTCCCCTGGTGTTGTCCCCCTGGTGTTGTTCCCCTGGTGTTGTCCCCCTGGTGTTGTTCCCCTGGTGTTGTTCCCCTGGTGTTGTTCCCCTGGTGTTGTTCCCCCTGTTGTGTTGTCCCCCTGGTGTTGTCCCCTGGTGTTGTTCCCCTGGTGTTGTCCCCCTGGTGTTGTTCCCCTGGTGTTGTTCCCCTGGTGTTGTTCCCCTGTCCCCTGGTGTTGTTCCCCTGGTGTTGTTCCCCTGGTGTTGTTCCCCTGGTGTTGTCCCCCTGGTGTTGTTCCCCTGGTGTTGTTCCCCTGGTGTTGTTCCCCCTGGTGTTGTTCCCCTGGTGTTGTTCCCCCTGGTGTTGTTCCCCTGGTGTTGTTCCCCTGGTGTTGTTCCCCTGGTGTTGTCCCCCTGGTGTTGTTCCCCTGGTGTTGTTCCCCTGGTGTTGTTCCCCTGGTGTTGTTCCCCTGGTGTTGTCCCCCTGGTGTTGTTCCCCTGGTGTTGTTGATCCCCCCTGGTGTTGTTCCCCTGGTGTTGTCCCCTGGTGTTGACCCCTGGTGTTGTCCCCTGGTGTTGTCCCCTGGTGTTGTCCCCCTGGTGTTGTTCCCCTGGTGTTGTTCCCCTGGTGTTGTTCCCCTGGTGTTGTTCCCCTGGTGTTGTCCCCCTGGTGTTGTCCCCCTGGTGTTTCCCCTGGTGTTGTCCCCTGGTGTTGTTCCCCCGGTGTTGTTCCCCTGGTGTTGTTCCCCTGGTGTTGTCCCCCTGGTGTTGTTCCCCTGTGTGTTGTTCCCCTGGTGTTGTTCCCCTGGTGTTGTTCCCCTGGTGTTGTCCCCCTGGTGTTGTTCCCCTGGTGTTGTTCCCCTGGTGTTGTCCCCTGGTGTTGTCCCCCTGGTGTTGTTCCCCCTGGTGTTGTTCCCCTGGTGTTGTCTCCCCTGGTGTTGTTCCCCTGGTGTTGTCCCCCTGGTGTTGTTCCCCTGGTGTTGTTCCCCTGGTGTTGTCCCCCTGGTTGTTGTTGTCCCCTGGTGTTGTTCCCCTGGTGTTGTTCCCCTGCTGTTGTCCCCCTGGTGTTGTCCCCCTGGTGTTGTTCCCCTGGTGTTGTTCCCCTGCTGTTGATCCCCTGCTGTTGTTCCCCTGGTGTTGTTCCCCTGGTGTTGTCCCCCTGGTGTGGTTCCCCTGGTGTTGTTCCCGTGGTGTTGTTCCCCTGGTGTTGTTCCCCTGGTGTTGCTTCCCTGGTGTTGTTCCCCTGGTGTTGTTCCCCTGGTGTTGTCCCCCTGGTGTTGTTCATCTGGTGTGGTTCCCCTGGTGTTCTTCCCCTGCTGTTGTTCCCCTGGTGTTGCTTCCCTGGTGTTGTTCCTCTGGTGTTGTTCCCCTGGTGTTGTTCCTCTAGTGTTGTTCCCCCTGGTGTTGTTCCCCTGGTGTTGCTTCCCTGGTGTTGTTCCTCTGGTGTTGTTCCCCTGGTGTTGTTCCTCTAGTGTTGTTCCCCTGGTGTAGTTCCTCTGGTGTTGTTCCCATGGTGTTTTTCCCCTGCTGTTGTTCCCCTGGTGTTGCTTCCGTGGTTTTGTTCCTCTGGTGTTGTTCCCCTTGTGTTGTTCAACCTGGTGTTGCTCCCCTGGTGTTGTTCCTCTTGTGTTGTTACCCTGGTGTTGTTCTCCTGGTGTTGCTTCCCTGGTGTTGTTCCCTGGGTGTTTTTCCCCTGGTGTTGTCCCCCTGGTGTTGTACCCCTGGTGTTGTTCCCCTTGTGTTGTTCCCCTGGTGTTGTCACCCTGGTGTTGTCCCCCTGGTGTTATTCCCCTGGTGGTGTTCCCCTGGTGTTGTCCCCCTGGTGTTGTTCCCCTGGTGTTGTTCCCCTGGTGTTGTCCCCCTGGTGTTGTTCCCCTGGTGTTGTCCCCCTGGTGTTGTCCCCCTGGTGTTGTTCCCCTGGTGGTGTTCCCCTGGTGTTGTCCCCCTGGTGTTGTTCCCCTGGTGTTGTTCCCCTGGTGTTGTCCCCCTGGTGTTGTTCCCCTGGTGGTGTTCCCCTGGTGTTGTCCCCCTGGTGTTGTTCCCCTGGTGTAGTCCCCCTGGTGGTGTTCCCTGGTGTTGTGACCCTGGTGTTGTCCCCCTGGTGGTGTTCCCTGGTGTTGTGACCCTGGTGTGTTTTCCCTGGTGTTGTTCGCCTGGTGGTGTTCCCTGGTGTTGTTCCCCTGGTGTTGTCCCCCTGGTGTTGTTCCCCTGGTGGTTTTCCCCATGGTGTTGTGACCATATGGATGACCATATTTGGGAAGTGTCAATGATGCGTGCAGGGTATCAACCTAGTGTCATGCATTCACCCATATAATTATTCAAATTATTGTATATACATTTCTTTTAATTACACCTTATTAGTGTTAAATGTATATTAGTGTATTTAAAAATATGTTCATAAGTATAACTCTCAGACAGCAGAGTATCTAGAGATTTTATTTGTTCGTTAGTTGGTAATGTGTAGACCCCAAGCTGAACATGCTGTAGCTGAGTTAGACGCCTGGGTGGCGCTGGCGGGAGAGGATCTGTGTTTTAGTAGATAAGTTCGTGGAGGTTGTTTGTGCTTAATTAACATAGCTATGTATCTGGTAGATTTATATTAAGTATACCCATCTATTAATTTAAGTTTTTAATTAGTGATCAGTGCATATATATCATTATATTGTGATATTTCTTTCTGGTGCAATAATATTTCTGGCTGCCTATATTTCCTTTATATGTTTGCTTGTTCCTTTTTTACCCTTACTTAAAGTATATTGTTTTGCATATTAAGCGGTTGACTTTGTTTTTATCCCTAGACAATTGTAGTTGGCCTGGCCGCATTTATATCTATTTTACAACTGCAAGAGCAGAGGAGCCATACCCAGAGGTCAGGGGTCGTAACAATCCACCAGCACGCCTTAACATCCACCAGTACACCTGTACATCCACCAGCACACCTGTACATCCACCAGCACGTCTGTACATCATTCAGCACACCTGTACATCCACCAGCATGTCTGTACATCCACCAGCACACCTGTACATCCACCAGCACGTCTGTACATCCACCAGCACACCTGTACATCCACCAGCACACCTGTACATCCACCAGCATACCTCAACATCCATCAGCACACCTCAACATCCACCAGTACAACTCAGTATCCACCAGCCTCAACATCCACAAGCACACCTGTACATCCACCAGCACTTTTCAACATCCATCAGCACATCTCAACATCCACCAGCACACCTGTACATCCACTAGCACACCTGTACATCCACCAGCACTCTTCAACATACATCAGCATATCTCAACATCCACCAGTACACCTGTACAGCCACTAGCACACCTGTACATCCACCAGCACTCTTCAACATCCATCAGCACACCTCAACATCCACTAGCACACTTGAACATCCACCGGCACACCTCACCATCCACCAGCACACCTGTTCATCCACCAGCACACCTCAACATCCACCAGCACACCTCAACATCCACCAGAACACCTCAACATCCACCAGCACACATTAACATCCACCAGCTCGCTTCAACATCCACCAGCATACCTCAACATCCACCAGCACACCTCAACATCCACCAGAACACCTCAACATCCACCAGCACACATTAACATCCACCAGCTCGCTTCAACATCCACCAGCATACCTCAACATCCACCAACACACCTCACCATCCACCAGCACATTTGAACATCCACCAGCACACCTGTACATCCACCAGCACATCTGTCCATCCGCCATAACACGTCAACATCCACCAGCACACCTCAACATCCACTAGTACATCACAACATCCACCACTACACCTGTACATCCACCACTACACCTGTACATCCACCACCGCACCTTAACATCCACGAGCATACCTGAACATCTACCAGCACACCTGAACATCCACCACCACACCTGTACATCCACCAGGACACCTTAACATCCACCAGCACACCTCAACATCCACCAGCACGCCTCAACATCCACCAGCACGTCTCAACATCCACCAACACACTTGTACATCCACCACCACGCCTCAACATCCATCAGCACACCTCAACATCCACCAGCACACCTCAACATCCACCAGCACACCTAAACATCCACCAGCACACCTCAACATCCACCAGCACACCTCAACATCCACCAGCACACCTCAACATCCACCAGGACGCCTCAACATCCACCAGCACGCCTCAACATCCACCAGCACACCTCAACATCCACCAGCACACCTCAACATCCACCAGCACACCTCAACATCCACCAGCACACCTCAACATCCACCAGCACGCCTCAACATCCACCAGCACGCCTCAACATCCACCAGCACGCCTCAACATCCACCAGCACGTCTCAACATCCTCAACATCCACCAATACACTTGAACATCCACCAGCACGCCTCAACATCCACCAGCACGTCTCAACATCCTCAACATCCACCAATACACTTGAACATCCACCAGCACACCTCAACATCCACCAGTACACCTCAACATCCACCAGCACACCTCAACATCCACCAGCACGCCTCAACATTCACCAGCATACCACAACATCCACCAGCACGCCTCAACATCCACCTTCACACCTCAACATCCACCAACACGCCTCAACATCCGCCAGCACGCCTCAACATCCACCAGCACGCCTCAACATCCACCTTCACACCTCAACATCCACCTTCACACCTCAACATCCACCTACACGCCTCACCATCCGCCAGCACACCTCAACATCCACCAGCACGCCTCAACATCCACCAGCACGCCTCAACATCCATCAGCGCACACCTCAACATCCGTCAGCACACCTCAACATCCACCTTCACATCTCAACATTCACCAGCACACCTGTTCATCCACCAACACGCCTCAACATCCACCAGCACGCCTCAACATCCACCAGCACGCCTCAACATCCACCAGCACGCCTCAACATCCACCTGCAAGCCTCAACATCCACCAGCACGCCTCAACATCCACCAGCACGCCTCAACATCCACCAGCACGCCTCAACATCCACCAGCACGCCTCAACATCCACCAGCACGCCTCAACATCCACCAGCACGCCTCAACATCCACCAGCACGCATGTACACCCAACAAAATAGGTAAAAATAATATATATGACTTCTCTTGTTGTGTGACTTACGGCCTTCAAAATGTTTAGAGTAAGCTGACAAGTTCAGTCTTTCTCTTCACAATATTTAGGGAAAGCTGACAACTCCAATCTGTCTGTACAAAATGTTTAGGGTAAGCTGTGTCACGGGGGGTGGGCCGGGGCTCTGCTAGCACTCAGCTGCTAGGGGCTCAAAAGGCCGAATACTCAGCCCCTCCGACTCCCGGGATTCACCGGAGTCTCCTTGGTCACACGGGAGAGGACCTTACCTTATAACCATAATCTCCCTGAGTCTTGCCTGCCAGACAAAAAGGTTGTAGGAACTCCTTTCCCGCCTGCCTTCTCTATCTTCTTCTTAACAAGGTCGCCAGCTAAGTTATTATATCTGCACCCCAGCAATGCAGTTCAGTGGGTGTATTATATATTGTTTGTAGCCAGAAGATTGGCACTCCCATAGATCTGCTACTAGACTGTCGGCCCAGGGTACTCTCCCAGGAAGGTCTGTGTGGCTTTACCTCTCTCTAGCCACCACGTTACTAGTTGCCACCATTCAGGCACTGATACTGATCGGATGGCTAAGGGTACACTTTTATATAGGTCCGTGCTGTCTTTACCACTCTCCAGGCAATAAGAACTTCTATAGAGAACGTAGTGTTCCCTAGGTGGTACTATGATAACCTTCGTGTATGCTCATAGAGAAACATTATAAATGGAGGCACACTTAAACACAATGATAAAATGTGTGAATTTACTGATGCAAATTACATGATCACACATACAATCACAAGTAATACATGAATATGAAAATAAGGATAATAAGTTTGGAGATCGTCAGCCTCTTCTTCCACGACCTCCAACACTCCTTCAACTGGGCAGAAAGACAGGAGTCCCACACTCTCTCACAGGAGGGCCTCTTCACCACGTCGGCGCCTCTTCTTCACTGTCCTGCCATCCATACACACTGTCCCCTCTGACAGTCCTGGACACAAGCTGCCTTGCAGCCTATTCTACTACTAAAGTATTAATGTCCTATTGCCACACACATAAGTAAATATTGTGGCCTAACTAGCCTACTCACACAAGGGGTAATGGGAGGGAAAATGATCTACCTTACATTCCTGGCTCACGACGCCTGTCCCTCGATGGTGTGAGGTTCCCACGCTTCCTGAGTCGATCCTTGACGATCCAGGAACGTTCCACAGGTCCTCAGGTGTCGTGGAGCCTTCGCGTCGTCGCCGTTCCTATCCCTGAGATTCAGCTACCCCAATCCTGGTTCATCGATGGGCGCTGAGCTAATCACTATTTTCCCACACTCGCACCTTCCACAAGGCGTTGCTCCTTGTCCTAGGAACGGTGTCGTCCTTCCAAAACCCTCAGTGGATGTGACCCGGTCACAGCTAGGCTTGCCCGCCACACCTTTCCAGGCCCTCAACGTCCAGCGTCGCCGCCCAGCGTCGTCGCCGAATATTTTCCAAGTTTGGCACTCTTTTGCTCAATAAACTTGGTTCCTTTTTGCTTCCCAGAAGCGCGGGGTCTCCAATACATCAGATGGGCTGCGATAGCCAGCACTAATCCACTAAGAAAGGCTTGTAGAGCCTCAAATCCTTGAGAGCTGACCGAGGTGCGTCCTCTCGCTTCCAAGGTCAGGTCATCTATGACTTTGGCGCCGCCCGGGGCACTCGGTGACGTCACGGCGGGTCCTGATTGGTCGCCCGCGACCTAAGTCGGCCAATCCGCGATCGGCTAGTGTCCCTTCAAAAAGTCATATCTGCAGTAGGGGATACTCTTTCATTTTATATCAGGGTGCCAATTCCCCTTACTTACAACTTATAATGTAACTTTCTCCCTTAACTGGCAGCCGGTCTGGTCGCCACATATATCAATAGACTCCCTGAACCTCAGAGAATCAGTAGGGAGAGCTGATATGACTCTTAAAGCAGGCAAACGAAAGATATAGGAGAGGGCACCGTAACATACCCCTCCCCTTAAAATAAGAGTCATATCGGTTAGTAAATCTGGGAGAGGGCATCTGCCACCACATTCTCCCTTCCTTTAATGTGCCTGATTTCTAGCCAGTACTCTTGGAACAGTAGGGCCCATCTTGTCAGCCTTTGGTTTGTGTTCTTCATCCTGTGCACGAACGTCAAGGGGTTATGATCGGTGAACACTTGCACCGGTCTAGTACCTCCACCCACATAGATGTCAAAATGCTTCAGTGCCAGGATCAGGGCCAAGGTTTCCTTTTCCACTGTACTATAAGACCTCTGGTACTTTTCGAATTTCTTCGAGTAGAATGCTACTGGACGGTGGACTCCATCCTTCTCTTGAGCTAACATGGCTCCAGTCCCCACGTCGCTAGCATCGACGTATACGATAAAGTCTGACTCAAAGTCAGGCGAAATCAGCACTGGCGCTTCAGTCAACAACTTCTTAGTCTTCTCGAAGGACTTCTGGCATGCTTCCCCCCACTTCCATCTAACGTTCTTAGATAGCAATTCAGTCAGAGGATGAGCCACTGTCGAGAAGTTCTTGCAAAATCCTCTATAGTATCCAACCATCTCTAAATATCGTAACAATTCCTTTCTCGTCCTGGGATTCGGATATTCTTTGATTGCCATCACTTTCTGGTCTACTGGAGTCACTTCCCCTTGACCCACGACGAAACCTAAGTATTCTAATCGGGCCTTTCCAAATTCGCTCTTGGCCAGATTAACGGTCAGGTTCGCTTCCTCCAACCGTTGGAATAACTCCGTCAGTCGATTCATGTGTTGTTTCCAGCTATCGGCGTACACCACTATATCAACTATATACACGGCGCAGCCTTCCATCCCTCTTAGCACTTCGTTCATCATCCTCTGAAAACAACTTCCGCTGTTCTTCATACCAAATGGAAGCACTTTGTACTGGTACAATCCGTCTGGAGTAGCAAACGCTGAGATCTTTCTCGCACTCGGAGACAAAGGGATTTGATAATACCCTTTCAGCAGGTCGACCTTGGTGACAAACCTTGCATTTCCTACTTGGTCGACGCAATCACTTATTCGGGCCATCGGGTGAGAATCTGACACGGTTATGGCATTCACTTTACGATAGTCAGTGCAAAAACGATATGATCCGTCACTCCTCTTGACCAGCACACAGGGCGAGCTCCACTCACCGTTGCTGGGCTCAGCGAGATCATTCGCTAGCAGATATTCCACCTCCTGTCGCATGATCTTCCTCTTCTCAGGACTCACCCGATAAGCACTCTGCTTGATTGGCTTTCCTCCGTACATGTCCACCTCGTGCACCACACTCTTGTGCCGTCGGGGCACATCCGTGAAAAGCGACTTGTTCATTCTTATGAGGGTCACTAGTTCTCTCCTTTTCCCTTTATCCAGATGACGCAGCCTGTCTTCTAGGTGTATCAAACTCTCTGTATTCGACAGGCGCGTACCATCGGCACGGGCCCACTTTCTCTCCTCCGCTGGCAACACTTGGTTCATCTCCATACACAGATCCAATTTCCCTTCTAGCGATTGTGTTGCTCCCTTCACTCCCGCACTCTCTTGCTCCTCTGGGTAGTATGGCTTTAAACGTTTGATATGACACACCTGTGTCTTGTTAGGGCGATTCGGCTTGCTGATCTCATAACTTACAGGACCCACACGCCGAACAACCGAGTATGGATCACCAAAGCGTGATTCCGTCACTCTACCCCTCCCAGGTAGCAACATCATCACTCTGGCTCCTGCCTCGAACTCCCTTGGGACAGCCTTCTTGTCGTACCAGATCGACATCTTCTCTTGCGCTGTCTTCAGGTGATCAGCAGCCAGCTCCTTCACCGTTTTCAATCGTTCATGGAATCTTTGCACATACTCTTCCACTGTCACTAATGTCTTCTCCGCCGTCATCCGCTCCTTCAGCATCAATAACGGGCTCCTTACTTCGCGCCCAAAAAACTAGCTGGAATGGAAAGAATCCCAGAGACTCAAATATAGCATCTCGGTTCGCGAACAGGACTGGACAGACAGCCTCATCCCATTCCGCTCCCTGTTCAGCACAATACACTCTTAAGATGGTCTTCAGAGTTGAATGGAACCTGTCAATCGCTCCCTGCGATTGAGGTCTATAAGGAGACAAACGTAGTTGGGCTATTCCCCAGCTCGCAATAGCCTGCCTAAACCACCTCGACTGGAAAACACTTCCACAGTCGGACTGGATCTCTTGGGCACACCTACCCAAGCAAAGAACCGCTGAAGGTGTCCCATGACGCATTTCGATGTCACCTTCCGCACTGGGATCGCCTCTGGAAATCTCGTCGAAGCACACATGATAGTCAATAAGTAATTGTTCCCTTTTCTTGTCTTAGGTAATGGTCCCACGACGTCGATTATTAGGCACTCAAACGCCTGGCCAAAGGCTGGAACTGGAACTAAAGGTGCTTTCGGGATGGCAGGGACGTTCTTCCCCGCTCTCTGGCACGGGAAACACGTCTTGCAAATTTTTCTTACATCCGCGTCCATGCCCGGCCAATAAAAATGTTCCCGAAGCCTGCCTAAGGTCTTGGTTACTCCCAAGTGACCCGCGGGATCCACTGTGTGTGCAAGTTTTAGCACCGCGCATCTGTACTGCGCTGGCACCACCACCTGATGTCTCACTCTCAGCATATCATCGCCCGCTTCTTCCCTAACCGGTCTCCACTGCCTCATTAGCACTCCCTTCTCCACGAAGAAATGAGTCGGTGACTTGGGTCCAACGAGACCTCCTTCCGCCTCCCGTACCAACTCAGGAAACTCTTCCTTTTGCAGCTCACCTAGACGGGTGCGGTCAATACCTAGAGGACTGGTGAGAGTAACTTGGACACTTTTATCCGACGCTTCCTCACCTGTCGCTTGTCCTCTGGCCTCTTCTCGGAAAAAATGATCGAGCCCATGGTCACCCGGCATGTTCTCTTCGGCGTGACTGGATCCGCTCACATCACCTTCATTGACGTCTCATCCTGACGTCACCGCACATACCGGAAATGCCACTCTCGCAATTTCCGTTTCGCCACTACTGGCGCCCGTCTTGCTGCTCTGTCGATAGGGCTCTATACACTCCTCACCCTTAATCAAATTCGGGAGAAAACATCCCCCACAGGAGTCATTCCCTAGGATCACCTGAGCGTCCATCCTCGGCAGTAAAGCACAGACCCCTGCCAAGAGAGTCTGACAACCATAGTCTGAGTTAAGAGTCACCCTATGGAGGGGCATCCTCACTTGTCCCCCCAACGTCCTTATCAGGGCCTACCCTGTACTGGAACTTCTATAGTCCTTGGGGAAGAGGGATTCACTAACAAGGGTGAAGTCAGACCCAGTGTCCCTCAGCATCCTCGCTGGCACAGGATCAGCTCCCCTTATCTTCACCGTCCCCTCACACACAAAGGGGTGAATCCTCTTCTCCCTCATCACCGACATATCACCTGAATTATTGTTGGCTTCTCCGTTTTCCATCCTCGCGAAAGCCACGTTTCCACTGTGCCTGGGGCGACCGCACTCCCTTGCAAGGTGTCCTCGTCCCCCACAGTTGTAACACCGACCGCCTCTCCTGGGCGACCCTCTACCAGTTCTCCTGGTAGCACCAATGGTAGAGGTTCCCTGAGTCCTCCTAGGACTCTCTGTCGTCGGTTCCCGGGCAGCAGCACTCGCTCCCGAGCTAGGTCCACTGCTCACAGCTTGGGGCTTCCTTCCCGCGTCCCTTGAGCTCTTGAACCGGGTTACTTCATCGGGCACACTACTCTTGGGAGAGTCCCCACCCGTCCTCGCTCCTCCTGAACTCCTAAGGTTCCCTCCTGACCTGGGGTAAGGCGAGTGTCTGGGTGGCCCCTCCCTCCTGAGATGTAGTGCCTCCTCCAGCATGTCTGCTCAGTCCGCTGCAGCCTTCAGGTCCTTAATACCTGCTTCTCTCACCCTTACTCGCAACTCAGGATGGAGCACCGACATAAACTTCTCCATCACTATCAGTCGTTTGATATCATCCGCCGACTCCGCTTCCTCCGCCTTCAACCATCGTAGGGATTTCCGTTCCATATCCTTGGCGGTCTCGGCGTAAGACTACCCGACGCTCTTGTACACTCTCTGAACCTCTTCCGGTACATCTCCGGAGTCAGCCGGAATGAGTGGAGCACCGCATTCTTAATCGCGTCGTAACTAGTACACTCCTCTAGGTCCAGCATGTTGTAGGCTTCCCGGGCCTCACCAGTCAACCTGCCCTGGACCAGAGCAGCCCAATCATCTTCCGGCCACTCTTTCAGAGTTGCTATCCGTTCAAAGTGTTCGAAGAATGCCTCAGCTTCTTGTGGTTCAAACGTAGGTAAGTCACGTTCCCTTACCTTGAGGTCATCCCACCGTGCAGGTAGTGAGGGCAGACCACGTTCAACACGACGCAATTCGACTTCTTTCTTTGCCTTTATCTCCTCCAGTCGCAGTTGTCTCTCTCCTTCTTCTCGCTGCAGCCGAGCTTCTCGCTCCTCTCGCTGCAGCTGCAGCCGTGCTTCTCGCTCACGCTCATCTCGCTGCAGCTCAGCTGCACGTTCCTCTCGCTGCATTTGCGCTTCTCTTTCCTCTCGTCGCAGCTGGGCTTCCAGTTGCATCTTCATTATTTCCAGTAGCAGGCTCCTCTTACTACAGCTGGACCTTCCACTGCTCCCATGTTCACTGTGAATTCTCTCCACACTGGTAGGCGCTTGGGGTGGCTCTAGTCGGGACGGTTCACCTTACGACAGCTCTCCTCGGGATGGCTCCTCTTGAGATGGCTCCTCTCCTGTCGCCTCCTCTCGAGCTGTGAGCTGTGCCATGATCTCTATCCTTCGCTCCGCTACCTTAGTCGTCCTCAACCTGATCCCAAAGTGGTTTGCCACTTGTTGGAGCTGGGCCTTGGTACACTCTTCCAAAATTCTCTCGTCCCTTGTGTCAATAAATTTCTTTACTTTGTCCTCCTCCATCTCTATATCATTGAGCAGACACGACAGCACAGATAAGTTAGTAGGCACTAATTTCACCGTTTCAGTCCCTTTGCTGGTTGAGTAACAGTACCACTGAATTCACTGGCCACACTGTATTAGTACCCTGGCAACACTTGTCTTGAAATTTGGGCCACACTGTAGCTTGATCCACGCTTCCTGGCGAAGTTCCCAGTTCTTGGCTACCGGGATTGGAATCCTGGCAAGGTCGCCAGTTCTTGTCACGGGGGGTGGGCCAGGGCTTTGCTAGCACTCAGCTGCTAGGGGCTCAAAAGGTCGAATACTCAGCCACTCCAACTCCCGGGATTCACCGGAGTCTCCTTGGTCACACAGGAGAGGACCAACAATGCCCACCTCCGCAGGTCTTTGCTTCCACCACAAAAGGGGAGCCACTGATTCACCCTGGAAGCCCTTCAGTCAAACACGGGGGAACTACTGTTAACAGTTCCGGCCTAGACCCGTGGAGGAGTGAAGGAAGACTCAGGCTTACCTTATAACCATAACCTCCCTGAGTCTTGCCTGCCAGACAAAAAGGTTGTAGGAACTCCTTTCCCGCCTGCCTTCTCTATCTTCTTCTTAACAAGGTCGCCAGCTAAGTTATTATATCTGCACCCCAGCAATGCAGTTCAGTGGGTGTATTATATATTGTTTGTAGCCAGAAGATTGCTACTCCCATAGATCTGCTACTAGACTGTCGGCCCAGGGTACTCTCCCAGGAAGGTCTGTGTGGCTTTACCTCTCTCTAGCCACCACGTTACTAGTTGCCACCATTCAGGCACTGATACTGATCGGATGGCTAAGGGTACACTTTTATATAGGTCCGTGCTGTCTTTACCACTCTCCAGGCAATAAGAACTTCTATAGAGAACGTAGTGTTCCCTAGGTGGTACTATGATAACCTTCGTGTATGCTCATAGAGAAACATTATAAATGGAGGCACACTTAAACACAATGATAAAATGTGTGAATTTACTGATGCAAATAACATGATCACACATACAATCACAAGTAATACATGAATATGAAAATAAGGATAATAAGTCTGGAGATCGTCAGCCTCTTCTTCCACGACCTCCAACACTCCTTCAACTGGGCAGAAAGACAGGAGTCCCACACTCTCTCACAGGAGGGTCTCTTCACCACGTCGGCGCCTCTTCTTCACTGTCCTGCCATCCATACACACTGTCCCCTCTGACAGTCCTGGACACAAGCTGCCTTGCAACCTATTCTACTACTAAAGTATTAATGTGCTATTGCCAAACACATAAGTAAATATTGTGGCCTAACTAGCCTACTCACA
>NW_025554510.1:0-2500 GCF_020424385.1 Procambarus clarkii
CCTAGGCCCATGGGGTGAGAGTGCAAGAAGGTTTCTTAAGGATCTTGGTTCCAAGCTCATTGACACCACAAGAGACCTAGAGCAGCAAGTTTTCTCTTTCGTGTCTCTATCCAGAGGGGGAAGGCCGCTGCATCCTCGGTTCCTGCCCGGCGTCGGAGGAGTTCGAGGAAATCTACAGCCTCTAGGAAGCGAACTTTTCCTTGTGTCCTTTTAATGTTCACTTTTGTATAAAATCAGATATGTAACTGTATAACTCTGCATAATAAAGGTACACCATAATAAAAAAAGGTGGGTGGTAGGAGAAGCGAACACTCTTTCGTATTCAGAGTTAAATGACAAGTTTTTCCCTGAATGCTCTGTGATCCCTTCTCTGAGGCTGTGGGTCCCTATAATTGCACCAGAGGTGGTACCTTCCCTATATATATATATATTTTATATATATATATATATATATATATATATATATATATATATATATATATATATATATATATATATATATATATATATATATATATATATATATATAATTAATATATATATATATATATATATATATATATATATATATATATATATATATATGTCGTACCTAATAGCCAGAACGCACTCTCAGCCTACTATGCAAGGCCCGATTTGCCTAATAAGCCAAGTTTTCCTGAATTAATATATTTTTTCTAATTTTTTTCTTATGAAATGATAAAGCTACCCATTTCATTATGTATGAGGTCAATTTTTTTTATTGGATTTAAAATTAACGTAGATATATGACCGAACCTAACCAACCCTACCTAACCTAACCTAACCTATCTCTATCGGTTAGGTTAGGTTAGGTAGCAGAAAAGTTAGGTTAGGTTAGGTTAGGTAGGTTAGGTAGTCGAAAAAACATTAATTCATGAAAACTTGGCTTATTAGGCAAATTGGGCCATGTATAGTTGGCTGAGAAGTGCGTTCTGGCTATTAGGTACGACATATATATATATATATATATATATATATATATATATATATATATATATATATATATATATATATATATATATATATATATATATATATATATATATATAGGGGTACCACCACTGATTTAATTAAAGGGACCCACATCGTCGAAGAAGAAAATAAATAGTGTTCAGAGAAGATCTTGTGGATTCTCACTGAATACTTTAATATTTTCCTCTCCTACCACCCCTATTACTTTTTTTTATTTGATTTTATTGCAATGCTACAGTTTACAGAAAACACACACTTATATAACAATATAAAAATATACCAATCAGTGTTCGAAGACCTGGTCCAGCTCCTCGGGGGTCGGGTGCGTACCCAAGATACAGCACGCATTTCCCCTCTGACCAGCGACACTGAGGCGCTGGAACATAAAACTGGCCGCTCTTGGGTCTCTTGTCTTCCCAATGAGTTCTTCGCCCAGCTCCTTCAGGAACTTAAGTGCACATTTTCCCCAGGAGCCCAGAGTCTCAGAGCCTATTGGCACGAACCTGTAACAACGTTCTAGGTCCCTGTACTTGTTAGTTTTCTGAGTCTCCGTGAAGGTGGTCGCCCCGCCTCCCTCAGCTGCGCTGTAAGGTAGATAGGTATCAGCCAATGTGGATGTACACGTGTAGTCCCACATGACCTGTTTACCTTCCCTCCACAGCTGCAGGGTGACTCCATCTGGGCGTTTTTGGCTGTTGTCAGGTCTGCACAACTGAGGTTCCCTTTGTGCTGGGCACCCAGCTGAAGCCAAACTTCTCTTGATGATGTCATTGACTGCTTCATGTCTGGCAACCTTTTCCTGTGTCTTACGACAGATGAGACCATGGCTGCCGTATTGGTCTGCCCATATATATATATATGGGCAGACCAATACGGCAGCCATGGTCTCATCTATCGTAAGACACACACACACATATATATATATATATATATATATATATATATATATATATATATGTGTATATCACGAAAATAAACACGTGATTAAGAATGTGACAATGTCAGACCACGGAGGAAAAATGAAACAGGAAATTTCCTTAAGTACTTTCGTATATTAAATACATCTTCAGAAGGTCATTTTACAGATCGAGTGATGGGTATAAATAGGCAGGAAGGAGTGGTGAAGTAAGGTGAGGTACAATACTTGGACAACGCACACGGCCCATTGGCCCATCAGATGCACCCAATTGACACATCCGATGTAGCCCAATGGCCCTTCTGATACAGCAGACATACAAGCATAATATATAGGTAATTATAACTTAAAGAAGTAAATATATACAATAAATTAGTGAGACAAATGTTTTCAATGATTCTACTTAAATCACCCTTTAGCTGATCTATTAGAATGGATCTAAGTTATATAGACCACTGCTAATATTCAAATTACTTTCTTTGGTGATCTGTATCAAAGCAGATTCAATTATGTTTCTGTTATAGGTGCTTTTACAATTTGTTATTGAAGAAGCACTCGCCCAATCAATTTGGTGAGCTTTTTCTGACAAAT
>NW_025554510.1:7500-17478 GCF_020424385.1 Procambarus clarkii
GAAGTGGCTCAAATAGCCTCGGCTATCACTTCCTTTTGACGGCCGTGATGGTCAAGTGGATTAAGGCGCCCTGTAGTTTACCAGTTGTGTTGCTTCTGGGAGTATGGGTTCGAGTCACTTCTGGGGTGTGAGTTTTCATTCGCATATAGTCCTGGGGACCATTCAGGCTTGTTCGCATTTGTGTTCCTCACGTGTGCCCCAAAGAATGAGGTGATTTGGTGAAATGCTATGCCCAAGATTACCATCCGAGTTGCCGTCGGGGAAGTGGCTCAAATAGCCTCGGCTATCACTTCCTTTTGACGGCCGTGATGGTCAAGTGGATTAAGGCGTCTTGTACATACCAGTTGCGTTTGCTCCTGGGAGTATGGGTTCGAGTCACTTCTGGGGTGTGAGTTTTCAGTTGCATATTGTCCTGGGGACCATTCAGGCTAGTTCGCATTTGTGTTCCTCATGTGTGCCCCAAAGAATGAGGTGATTTGGTAAAATGCTATGCCCAAGATTACTATCCGAGTGCCGGCGGTGGAGTGGTTCAAATAGCCTCGGCTATCACCTCATTTTGTCCGGTCGTGATGGTCAAGTGGATTAAGGCGTCTTGTATATACCAGTTGCGTTTGCTCCTGGGAGTATGGGTTCGAGTCACTTCTGGGGTGTGAGTTTTCAGTTGCATATTGTCCTGGGGACCATTCAGGCTTGTTCGCATTTGTGTTCCTCACGTGTGCCCCAAAAAATGAGGTGATTTGGTAAAATGCTATGCCCAAGATTACTATCCGAGTGCCGGCGGTGGGGTGGTTCAAATAGCCTCGGCTATCACCTCATTTTGTCCGGTCGTGATGGTCAAGTGGATTAAGGCGTCTTGTACATACCAGTTGCGTTTGCTCCTGGGAGTATGGGTTCGAGTCACTTCTGGGGTGTGAGTTTTCAGTTGCATATTGTCCTGGGGACCATTCAGGCTTGTTCGCATTTGTGTTCCTCACGTGTGCCCCAAAGAATGAGGTGATTTGGTAAAATGCTATGCCCAAGATTACTATCCGAGTGCCGGCGGTGGGGTGGTTCAAATAGCCTCGGCTATCACCTCATTTTGTCCGGTCGTGATGGTCAAGTGGATTAAGGCGTCTTGTACATACCAGTTGCGTTTGCTCCTGGGAGTATGGGTTCGAGTCACTTCTGGGGTGTGAGTTTTCAGTTGCATATTGTCCTGGGGACCATTCAGGCTTGTTCGCATTTGTGTTCCTCACGTGTGCCCCAAAGAATGAGGTGATTTGGTAAAATGCTATGCCCAAGATTACTATCCGAGTGCCGGCGGTGGGGTGGTTCAAATAGCCTCGGCTATCACCTCATTTTGTCCGGTCGTGATGGTCAAGTGGATTAAGGCGTCTTGTACATACCAGTTGCGTTTGCTCCTGGGAGTATGGGTTCGAGTCACTTCTGGGGTGTGAGTTTTCAGTTGCATATTGTCCTGGGGACCATTCAGGCTTGTTCGCATTTGTGTTCCTCACGTGTGCCCCAAAGAATGAGGTGATTTGGTAAAATGCTATGCCCAAGATTACTATCCGAGTGCCGGCGGTGGGTGGTTCAAATAGCCTCGGCTATCACCTCATTTTGTCCGGTCGTGATGGTCAAGTGGATTAAGGCGTCTTGTACATACCAGTTGCGTTTGCTCCTGGGAGTATGGGTTCGAGTCACTTCTGGGGTGTGAGTTTTCAGTTGCATATTGTCCTGGGGACCATTCAGGCTTGTTCGCATTTGTGTTCCTCACGTGTGCCCCAAAGAATGAGGTGATTTGGTAAAATGCTATGCCCAAGATTACTATCCGAGTGCCGGCGGTGGGGTGGTTCAAATAGCCTCGGCTATCACCTCATTTTGTCCGGTCGTGATGGTCAAGTGGATTAAGGCGTCTTGTACATACCAGTTGCGTTTGCTCCTGGGAGTATGGGTTCGAGTCACTTCTGGGGTGTGAGTTTTCAGTTGCATATTGTCCTGGGGACCATTCAGGCTTGTTCGCATTTGTGTTCCTCACGTGTGCCCCAAAGAATGAGGTGATTTGGTAAAATGCTATGCCCAAGATTACTATCCGAGTGCCGGCGGTGGGGTGGTTCAAATAGCCTCGGCTATCACCTCATTTTGTCCGGTCGTGATGGTCAAGTGGATTAAGGCGTCTTGTACATACCAGTTGCGTTTGCTCCTGGGAGTATGGGTTCGAGTCACTTCTGGGGTGTGAGTTTTCAGTTGCATATTGTCCTGGGGACCATTCAGGCTTGTTCGCATTTGTGTTCCTCACGTGTGCCCCAAAGAATGAGGTGATTTGGTAAAATGCTATGCCCAAGATTACTATCCGAGTGCCGGCGGTGGGGTGGTTCAAATAGCCTCGGCTATCACCTCATTTTGTCCGGTCGTGATGGTCAAGTGGATTAAGGCGTCTTGTACATACCAGTTGCGTTTGCTCCTGGGAGTATGGGTTCGAGTCACTTCTGGGGTGTGAGTTTTCAGTTGCATATTGTCCTGGGGACCATTCAGGCTTGTTCGCATTTGTGTTCCTCACGTGTGCCCCAAAGAATGAGGTGATTTGGTAAAATGCTATGCCCAAGATTACTATCCGAGTGCCGGCGGTGGGGTGGTTCAAATAGCCTCGGCTATCACCTCATTTTGTCCGGTCGTGATGGTCAAGTGGATTAAGGCGTCTTGTACATACCAGTTGCGTTTGCTCCTGGGAGTATGGGTTCGAGTCACTTCTGGGGTGTGAGTTTTCAGTTGCATATTGTCCTGGGGACCATTCAGGCTTGTTCGCATTTGTGTTCCTCACGTGTGCCCCAAAGAATGAGGTGATTTGGTAAAATGCTATGCCCAAGATTACTATCCGAGTGCCGGCGGTGGGGTGGTTCAAATAGCCTCGGCTATCACCTCATTTTGTCCGGTTGTGATGGTCAAGTGGATTAAGGCGTCTTGTACATACCAGTTGCGTTTGCTCCTGGGAGTATGGGTTCGAGTCACTTCTGGGGTGTGAGTTTTCAGTTGCATATTGTCCTGGGGACCATTCAGGCTTGTTCGCATTTGTGTTCCTCACGTGTGCCGCAAAGAATGAGGTGATTTGGTAAAATGCTATGCCCAAGATTACTATCCGAGTGCCGGCGGTGGGGTGGTTCAAATAGCCTCGGCTATCACCTCATTTTGTCCGGTCGTGATGGTCAAGTGGATTAAGGCGTCTTGTACATACCAGTTGCGTTTGCTCCTGGGAGTATGGGTTCGAGTCACTTCTGGGGTGTGAGTTTTCAGTTGCATATTGTCCTGGGGACCATTCAGGCTTGTTCGCATATATATATATATATATGCCGCAAAGAATATATATGCTATATATATATATATATATTATGTGCATGCCTATACTTGCATAAACCACAAGTGAAGATTAACAATCTTTGGACAACACCCACCAGTGGACCTCGAACCCAGAAAGCACAACTACCTTCCAGTAGCTGCCATAACTAGTACGCCTTAACCCACTACACCATCAGACCCTACAAAGAAGTAGAGACTTCGAGATATATATACACCTCAAGGTGTAGTTCGAGGTAGTTCGAGGCCCACTGGTGGGTGTTGTCCAAAGATTGTTAATCTTCACTTGTGTTTATGCAAGTATAGGCTTATAGCATGGACACGAGTTCTCTCACATTAACAGTGGGTTGATGAAAAAACGTATAGTAACCTCTCACTTGTCTAGTGCCCTCAGGAAGTGGAGATATTTGAGGTGTATATATATCTCGAAGTCTCTACTTCTTTGTAGGGTCTGATGGTGTAGTGGGTTAAGGCGTAGTAGTTATGGCAGCTACTGAAGGTAGTTGTGCTTTCTGGGTTCGAGGCCCACTGGTGGGTGTTGTCCAAAGATTGTTAATCTTCAATTGTGGTTTATGCAAGTATAGGCATATATATATATATATATATATATATATATATATATATATATATATATATATATATATATATATATATATATATATATATATATATATATATGTGTGTGTGTGTGTGTGTATATTATTATAGGGCGTAGTGGGTTACCTGGTTTGTGAATCTTAACATTGCCATAGGCATATCCTAAGCCATAGTCGCCTTGAAGTTTATTGAAATGCACACTACCTTTCTTTGCGTTGATTGCTGTAATTGTTTTGTTTACTTTCCGTTTAAGGTCTTTCACAGGGTTCCTCGCGATTCGTTGAAATTTGATGTCATCACTAAGGATGTCGCTAATTTTGTTCATGTATTCTTGGGTAGGAATCAATACATGTGATGCTGTCTTGTCGGCTTTTCTTATTGTTACGTCTTTCAGATTTTTTAGTTTTTTGCTGATTCTTTGAGTCGTGGGGTTAAGATTTTAGATGAATATGTTCCTCTTTTTTCCCCGCTTCTGCTAGTAGTTCAGCCTGAAGTGTGTCAGTGGTGATGACTTTTTTGTTGTCTTCTAGCTTATGGATGTAGTCCAGAAGCATTTCGATTTACAGACGTTTTTGATGCATCTTTGGTTTAGATATGAATTGACAATTTAGACCAAGATTTAAGAGGTCTCGTTGGTCCTGGGTAAGATCATAAGAAGTCAGGTTAATGTAGCCATCTTTAGAACGAGGGATCTTTAACTGTCCACCGTTTAGGGCTATTAACTTACGGAGTGTCTTTGTTTCTACATGAGTTTTATGTTGTTGTTTCAGGTTAAATAGTTCACTGTTGATGGGTTGCTTCTTATGTTCTCATGTTTCACCCCCCCCCCCACCATTTATCTCTTATGGATCCCCCCATGTTTTCCCCTTTATTGTCTTATCACCTGACCCAGTGCGGGTATTAATCAACCAGTCCTGAAAATTCCTTTCACTTGAGAATGAACCATGGAGGTTTGAAACGTTGTGAAAATTGTATAAATAGTTGTAATACATTCTATAGTAATTCACTTCTTTTTTTCACTTTGAAATTACGAAAATGAGTTTTGGAGAACTCCCCTTTCAGCTAAGTCCTGATGCTAAGAAAATAGTTAGAGGTATAGAAGCCCTAAACCATAAGTTTGTAAATACAGAATATGCGGTCATAATCAATGAGACATATATATATATATATATGGGTATTGAATAGAAGTGTTTGTAGAAAGCCTATTGGTCCATATTTCTTGATGCTTCTATATTGGAGCGGAGTCTTGAGGTGGGTAGAATATAGTTGTGCAATAATTGGCTGTTGATTGCTGGTGTTGACTTCTTGATGTGTAGTGCCTCGCAAACGTCAAGCCGCCTGCTATCGCTGTATCTATCGATGATTTCTGTGTTGTTTACTAGGATTTCTCTGGCGATGGTTTGGTTATGGGAAGAGATTATATGTTCCTTAATGGAGCCCTGTTGCTTATGCATCGTTAAACGCCTAGAAAGAGATGTTGTTGTCTTGCCTATATACTGGGTTTTTTTGGAGCTTACAGTCCCCAAGTGGGCATTTGAAGGCATAGACGACGTTAGTCTCTTTTAAAGCGTTCTGTTTTGTGTCTGGAGAGTTTCTCATGAGTAGGCTGGCCGTTTTTCTGGTTTTATAGTAAATCATCAGTTGTATCCTCTGATTTTTGTCTGTAGGGATAACGTTTCTATTAACATATCTTTCAGGACCCTTTCCTCCGTTTTATGAGCTGTGGAAAAGAAGTTCCTGTAAATAGTCTAATAGGGGGTATAGGTGTTGTGTTAGTTGTCTCTTCAGAGGTTGCATGGCTTTTCACTTTCCTTCTTATGATGTCTTCGATGAAACCATTGGAGAAGCCGTTATTGACTAGGACCTGCCTTACCCTACAGAGTTCTTCGTCGACTTGCTTCCATTCTGAGCTGTGGCTGATATATATATATATATATATATATATATATATATATATATATATATTATATATATATATATATATATATATATATATATATATATATATATATATAAAAGTTAGTGAGGGTACCACCTCTGGTGCCAATGTGGGGACCGATATATATATATATATATATATATCGGATATATATATATATATATATTAGTATATTTTGGTAGCAGTCTTTCCTGTAGACATATATTATTAAATATGACCGAAAAAGTAAGATTAATAATTCTAACACGAATTTTCTCAATCTTTCGTACATTACGCTTCACTGTTGGAGGTAAATCAAAAATCACTTCTCCAAGATTCATTTTTATTTCTAGTCTGACGCGACACGGGCGCGTTTCGTAAAACTTATTACATTTTCAAAGACTTCACAAATACACAACTGATTAGAACTTACGTCTCTCTGATATTATATCTACATTGAGTGAGGTGGGAAGGGTGATGTGGCATAACACAAGACAGAACAGGAGGGGATATTAATAGGGTATTAAAAGTATCAACACAAGACAGAACAGAAACAATGGGTATTGAATAGAAGTGTTTGTAGAAAGCCTATTGGTCCATATTTCTTGATGCTTCTATATTGGAGCGGAGTCTTGAGGTGGGTAGAATATAGTTGTGCAATAATTGGCTGTTGATTGCTGGTGTTGACTTCTTGATGTGTAGTGCCTCGCAAACGTCAAGCCGCCTGCTATCGCTGTATCTATCGATGATTTCTGTGTTGTTTACTAGGATTTCTCTGGCGATGGTTTGGTTATGGGAAGAGATTATATGTTCCTTAATGGAGCCCTGTTGCTTATGCATCGTTAAACGCCTAGAAAGAGATGTTGTTGTCTTGCCTATATACTGGGTTTTTTGGAGCTTACAGTCCCCAAGTGGGCATTTGAAGGCATAGACGACGTTAGTCTCTTTTAAAGCGTTCTGTTTTGTGTCTGGAGAGTTTCTCATGAGTAGGCTGGCCGTTTTTCTGGTTTTATAGTAAATCGTCAGTTGTATCCTCTGATTTTTGTCTGTAGGGATAACGTTTCTATTAACAATATCTTTCAGGACCCTTTCCTCCGTTTTATGAGCTGTGGAAAAGAAGTTCCTGTAAAATAGTCTAATAGGGGTATAGGTGTTGTGTTAGTTGTCTCTTCAGAGGTTGCATGGCTTTTCACTTTCCTTCTTATGATGTCTTCGATGAAACCATTGGAGAAGCCGTTATTGACTAGGACCTGCCTTACCCTACAGAGTTCTTCGTCGACTTGCTTCCATTCTGAGCTGTGGCTGAGAGCACGGTCGACGTATGCGTTAACAACACTCCTCTTGTACCTGTCGGGGCAGTCGCTGTTGGCATTTAGGCACATTCCTATGTTTGTTTCCTTAGTGTAGACTGCAGTGTGGAAACCTCCGCCCTTTTCCATGACTGTTACATCTAGAAAAGGCAGCTTCCCATCCTTTTCCGTCTCGTAAGTGAAACGCAGCACGGAACTCTGCTCAAATGCCTCCTTCAGCTCCTGCAGATGTCTGACATCAGGTACCTGTGTAAAAATGTCGTCAACATACCTGCAGTATATGGCCGGTTTCAAGTTCATGTCGACTAAGACTAAGGACCAAGTCACTCTCCTAAATCTGGGCATAAACTGTCATGTTATGTCCAGACCGAGTGAAATGGCCCGGAAAGTAGAGTTGGAAATTCTGTTGGACGACATATTCGACCTCGAGACACAAAAGAAGGTCACTACCAAAGATACCTTACAAGCAGAACTTATTGCAGAAGGAGGAAAGAATCGAGGCAACTACAGAAGCACCATACTGTCCCCCGAGCCTAAAGCGGCAGCTAAAAGCCTTCGTGAGAACAAGGAGATAGTTGTCAGGAGAGGTGACAAGTCGCCAATATATGTCATTCTTAAAAAAGACGAATATCTGGCGAAAATGAACATCATACTCTCTGACCAAACTAAGTTCCAAAGGGTAACGAAGGACACTACAGCCGAATTAAAAGCAAAGGTCACAAACTGATCGAAACTGTGAACGCCAAGAAATCCGGACTCCACCTGCCAAAGATCATTGGGGAATATAAACCTGGATATGCGTATGGAAATGTCAAGACGCACAAGCCTGGAAACCCACTTCGGCCAATCATTAGCCAGATACCCACACCCACGTACAGACTGGCGAAGCGACTCAACGGCCTGCTGACTCCTTATGTTCCTTGCGCCTTCAGCCTGAAGTCTCCAAAGGAATTTGTGGACTTACTGCGGGGCACGTGGGCCACAGGGATAAGAGCCTCGTTGGACGTAGAATCGCTGTTTACCAACGTACCTGTGGACGAGACAATCGGAATGATAGCCGACAGAGTGTATCGTGATCCAGCCTGTACTCCTCTTGACATGTCAGAAAGTATTCTGAGGAAACTACTCCAAGCTTGTACTAAAGAGGCACCCTTCTTGAGCCCGGATGGGCACATGTACAAGCAAGTAGATGGGGTCGCCATGGGTTCTCCCCTAGGTGTCCTGTTTGCAAACTTCTACATGGTACCATCGAGCAAAAAGTCTTAGTCGACATGAACTTGAAACCGGCCATATACTGCAGGTATGTTGACGACATTTTTACACAGGTACCTGATGTCAGACATCTGCAGGAGCTGAAGGAGGCATTTGAGCAGAGTTCCGTGCTGCGTTTCACTTACGAGACGGAAAAGGATGGGAAGCTGCCTTTTCTAGATGTAACAGTCATGGAAAAGGGCGGAGGTTTCCACACTGCAGTCTACACTAAGGAAACAAACATAGGAATGTGCCTAAATGCCAACAGCGACTGCCCCGACAGGTACAAGAGGAGTGTTGTTAACGCATACGTCGACCGTGCTCTCAGCCACAGCTCAGAATGGAAGCAAGTCGACGAAGAACTCTGTAGGGTAAGGCAGGTCCTAGTCAATAACGGCTTCTCCAATGGTTTCATCGAAGACATCATAAGAAGGAAAGTGAAAAGCCATGCAACCTCTGAAGAGACAACTAACACAACACCTATACCCCCTATTAGACTATTTTACAGGAACTTCTTTTCCACAGCTCATAAAACGGAGGAAAGGGTCCTGAAGATATTGTTAATAGAAACGTTATCCCTACAGACAAAATCAGAGGATACAACTGACGATTTACTATAAAACCAGAAAAACGGCCAGCCTACTCATGAGAAACTCTCCAGACACAAAACAGAACGCTTTAAAAGAGACTAACGTCGTCTATGCCTTCAAATGCCCACTTGGGGACTGTAAGCTCCAAAAAACCCAGTATATAGGCAAGACAACAACATCTCTTTCTAGGCGTTTAACGATGCATAAGCAACAGGGCTCCATTAAGGAACATATAATCTCTTCCCATAACCAAACCATTGTTACGTACCCTTATAAGATACGTAAGTAAATATATTAATATGTACATTTATAATTGTATGTAAATTACAAGCATGTATATTGTATACCTATATGTTCTATGCAAATGCACATTCATGTTACAGTGTTGGCGTTAGGCCCAACGTATCGTGGGAATGATTGTTTATTTTCTTTGTGTGATCATTTTTCCCCACGGGAACTAATGATTATATGTGATCATAAGTGGGTAACAGAGTGAAATAATAATTGAGTGAACTGTATCTGGCAAATTGTCGTGGGATCGTCCGTTGCTGGGGTGTGCATGCCATTATACTATTCTGTATGCATATTTTAATTACTATGTAAAGAATAATTACTTTTGTTTGTCTATATCAATATGTACTAATTATTCCATTAGTTAGTTTGAGATTACTCTTGTCACAATGTAGTGCTCCATTGTTGAAATAATAAATATTGTAACTTTGGCAATTTATTTCGCGGGGCGAGGCAATCTGTTTTGATTCTCGCGTGATTTTGTTCAGTAGCTGGACGGGAACCAGGGAGATATCATCTTGGAGTTAAGTCATTCTTTTGTTCTAGCCATATACATATATTAATATTGATTTAATGTCTGGAAGATACAGTGATATTTTAATGTGATATATTGTGACCATATAATCATCTGTTTGCTTTTGAGATTTATTTAATATAATTTATATATATATATATACTTAGTCTTTATTCT
>NW_025554511.1:0-11927 GCF_020424385.1 Procambarus clarkii
CCGTGCTGTTCTGGCTGACTCGTCCGCGACCTTGGGATGATTGTTGCTCCAACCTGTCACCAAGTCGTTGGCTAGTACCACGTCAATCCCAGCTACAGGGAGGGTATCGACTACTGCCAACGCACATGTGCCGCTGAAGTAAGGCGAGTCGAGATGTACCGGCACTAAGGGGGCGATATACTGCGTCCAAGGAAACCCAACCAGGATAACCTTTTGTCTCCCATCCACACTCACTCCCTCGGGTAACGAGTCTCTCACGATCAGGGACTGGGCTGCTCCACTATCTCTGAGCACTACAACTGATCTACCAGTATGATCACTCGTTACATAGCCGCTTGAAGTGTGAGGGGAAAACAATCTTGGTCCTTCCTGAGTAGTTATAGACTGGCTTCCTGCTGGTGATGTTACACAACTCATTAACATCACCTCCCTACGTGGGCCGCTATCTCTTCTGCCTCGACACATAGCAGCTACATGCCCTTTCTGCCCACAAGTCCAGCACACCACATTCCTCCTCGGACTCCGGTGTTTCGGACTGCTAGAACTGGTCCTTCTATGGCTGCTTGGGGGCGTCTTCTTAGCGCTTCGTGGGACGGGAGTCTCCTCTTCGTCATGAGGTTTGTCAAACCGGCGTTGGTAATTCCTTGGGACGTACTTAGCAGACGGCCTATGCGTCAGGATGTATTCCTCAGCCATGGTGGCTGCCGCACTCAAGGTCTCCACCTGCTGCTCCTCTAAGTACGTCTTCAGGTCTCCAGACAGACAGTCTTTGAAGTCCTCTAACAGTATGAGCTGCTCGAGGTCTTCTTTGGTCTCCACCTTCCGAGAGGCACACCATTCCTGGAAAAGTCGCTCCTTGATGGTAGCGAATTCGGTGAAAGTGTGCTCTGAGGTCTTTTTCAGGTTCCTGAACTTCTGCCTGTAAGCCTCGGGTACCAACTGGTAAGCCATGAGCACCACTTTCTTCACCTGGTCATAATCGCCAGAGTCGTCAAGGGACAACGTGGAGTAGGCGACTTGGGCCTTCCCAGTCAAGACTGACTGTATCATGATGGCCCAATTCTCCCTTGGTCACTCCAAAGAGGCTGCGACTTTCTCAAAGGCCGCGAAGAACTTTGAAACTTCCTTCTCGTTGAACTTCGGGACCATTTTGATGTTCCTTACCGGATCGAAACTACTGGTTTCCGTCGTTGGCCTCTGACCACCTAACCGCAATACTTCTAGTTCATGTTGTCTCTCTCTTTCTTTTTCTTCTCTTTCTCGCTGTTCTCTTTCTTTTTCTCGTTCTTCTCTTTCTCTTTCTCGTTTCTCTTCTCTTTCTCTTTCTTCTCTCTCTCGTTTCTCTTCTCTTTCTCTTTCTTCTCTCTCTCGTTTCTCTTCTCTTTCTCGCTTTTTTCTTTCTTCTAATTCTAAACGCCTCATCTCCAATTCCTTTTCTAGTCTCTCTCTTTCCATTTCTAATTTCTTATCTTCTCTCTCTCTCGCTTTCTCTTCTCACTCTTTAGCGATTTCTAGCTTTTTCCATTCTATTTCACGGTGGATCTCTAGTTCACGCATTTTCACAGTAAGTAAACTTATATTCAGTTCACTGTCATCACTTTCGACGTCACTGCTCTTACCTTCCTTTTCAGTGGAAGCTATCTCGTCACCTTTTATACTATGTGCCTCGCCTTCCTGTTTTTCTTCGGCCTTCAAATGCCGGTGAACCTTGGACAAGATCTCCACACGGGAAACACTGGCACGGATCTTGATCTCCAGGTAGGCACTCACCAGTACGAGTTCCTGTTTGCCCAGATATTTCCATCTGGCAAGACAGTCCTCCCTGTTCAGAAAAGCCTGAACATCGTCCAGATCGTCTATGGTCGCTTTTTCCACCATTGTCACAGATGGAACACTTAGCACTTAACACACCGCTTTCACTTTAGCACTTAACGCACCGGGCACTGTTCTATGTCAATATTGCACTTTATCGCACCAAACACTGCACTTGCCAATATTGCACGTATGTTACGGCCCTCTTGGGTCGCAACCGGGTTCTTACTCTGATGTTGTTAGAGGAAGGGTATCCGGCCCCAAGCCAGTAGTGGCTTTCAAGGGATGTGATCTGTAACGCAAGTAAATTAAAGGGGAAGGGAAATAAAGTAAAAAACTTAATACTATAATTATTACCATCACCAATAAATATATATAAGAAGATTACACGGGGGGGGGGGGGGGTTATAAACACTATTATATACACTGTTGCCTTCTTCTGAAGACTCTGGATCTTCACGGTGCTCACGATGCCGAGCTCTTGGTGCTCTTGTGGTCTCACGACGAATCCTTCGAGAATCTTGAGTCTACCCCGACCACAGGCCAGCCAAAACACAGTTCCACTGGGGGCACCGTCGTGGAGGCCGTCAACCACAAGTCCAGCAGATAGCTGGCAGGTTCCAAATCAGCGACGCTGGTTAGGCCACTCCACGAGCGATACTAGGGTCGCGCCCTAGTCAGGAGCCTCGTGTGATACCACAGATCACTCTCCTTTCCACAACACCCCAGTGGTTAAGCGTCTCCACCAGTCAGTCCCGGGTATGACAATCCTTCAACTGCCGCTTCACAGGCAGGGTAACACCACAGTGTTCATCCGGGGGGCGACTCACAGTTGCTGCAGCAAACACTAGGTGACGAGACGGCTGCCTTGGGTAGACTCACTCAACTTCCATCACAGCAGTCCCATGTCGACTCTGTAATCAGACACGTCATCAATAATAGAGACACACTAGGGCATGTCACTTACCGGCTTAGACACAAACGCCCGACGTATCTACTCCATAGATGGCGTTGCTGTCTAAGCTCCACCTCACCAGAGGTCAGCAGCGGCTGTGTTATGAGCTGATTAGGACTGGAAACTAGCCCTTGTGGCCAGTACACCTCGTCCTCACCAGGTGTCGTCGTCCATTTGGAGGGGGTTTCGGGAGCTGACCCACAGATGGCGTGGTCGTCACTGCTCCAGGCTCGGACGCTGGATTCGGGTCCGTAACAGCAAGAGTAGCTGCAGTAGCAGGAGTAGCCGGAATAGGAGCTTGGAGAGATTCTGATTAGAGCTCCAGATGCAGCGTGAGGACAAGGAGAGACAGTTTCAGCTGGAAAAGATGAAATTAGAACTCCAGACGAAAAATGAGGCTGAGAAGGAAAAAGAGAAAACCAGGCTGGAAGTAGAAAAAGAGAAACCCAGAATAAGGGAACTGGAGTTGGAACAAGAAAAAGAGAAAGAAAAAGCCCAGGTCGAAAAAGAAAAAGAGAGAACAAAACAAATGCAGATAGAAGCGAACAGAACCTTGGCTGAACAAAGGATTGAACATGGGTTGCCAGAGAGCACCACCCAGGTATCACACTCATCAGATGTTAGGGTTAGGGAGAAGGACATTCCCTTGTTTGTGCCCGAAGAATCAGAGAGCTTTTTTGAGCACTTTGAAAAGGTAGCAGCATCAAGGAGTGGCCACAGGAGGAATGAGCCCAGATGGTCCAGTTAAGATTGACCGGTGCAGCCAGGGAGGCATACACCCAATTGTCACTGGACGAGTGCCAGGATTATGCCACAGTAAAGAGCAGCATACTGCACTCGTTTCAGCTAACCCCAGAAGCTTATAGGAAGCGCTTCAGAGAGATGATCAAAGTAGGAGCGTGTACTTTTGCCGAGACGGCAAGGGATCTGGAAAGACGATTCCAGAAGTGGATTGAGGCTGCCGGAGTTGGATCTTACGCTGACCTGAAGCAACATATGGTCATGGAGAAGTTCTTGGAGATGATGCATCCCGAAACAAAGTTCAAGATCCAAGAAGCGAGGGTAAAGGATTTGAAAGATGCCGCGGATATGATTACGGAAGCATATAAGAGCTTTAGGGAGAACAGAGTGAGAAGCGAGGCGAGTCGTAGCAATGGCAGATCCAGTGGAGTCTGGGGAGAAAGAAATTATGAAAGACCCAGAAGAGTATGGGGTGAGAAGAATTTTGATAAATGGGCAGATAAACGTAAGTACCCTGAAACTCAAAAGAGTAGGTCGTGCACTTCGTCTGAAAGTGAGGATGGAGGAGCTAAACGAGAAACTAATCGTGATCCAGGAAATCAAGAGTCCAGTAAAGCTCCGCAGAGTGCAGGTAGTGTACCTGGCCCGAGGAACTCTCATGCGAGTGGACAAAGTCAGAGCCACTCTGGTACATATAGAAGAGACTTTTCCCAGGTGAGGTGTTACAATTGTAACGGATTGGGTCACGTGATGCGAGATTGTCGGGAGGGCAAGAGAGTTGTGACCCTGGCCATATGTGACCCCCCCAAGTAAATATACTAATGCTTTCCAAGACAAACCATAGAAGGTGAACTTAGTGAATGAGAGGTATAGGCCGTTCATGAGCAAAGGTTGGATCAGTATAGGACGCCAACCTAAGGTAGAAGTTGGTATCTGAAGAGATACCGGAGCTAATCAGAGCTTGATTGTGAGAAGCCTGATTGGGAGTGATCGACGGTTAGCTGGCAAGAGTAAGATGAAAGTATATGGGTTATTGTCTGAGAGTGACATGCCCGTTTGTACTGTCCAGCTAAGGTCGGAATATGTGTCGGCAGAGGTGATGTTGGGAGTGTGCCCTGACATACCTGTTCCAGGAGTCCAAGTGATCCTGGAGAATGACTTGTGCTGGACAAAGGTGTTGCCAGGAGTCATAGCGGAGACTGTGCCAGAGGAGTGCCCAGTAGGCCACGGCACGGGTGGGACACCTGAGAGTGTGAACCTGACTGACATCCGAGGAGATGCGTCAGGAGACCGCCAAGCCATTGAGTACCCTGTCTCGGTAGTGATGAAGGCAGAGGTGACCGACGAGGAAGACGCTGGAGAAGATGAGACAGTGTCGATTCAACCGGTAGAGGATATCGACGTAGATATAACGTGGTTATTTGAGGAAGGTCCGACTCAGGAAGATGGGGTCTCGGTGAGGTCAAAAGTGAAGATGACCCAGCCGAAGAAGACTCATATGAAGAGAGGGAACCTGAGTAGACCCCAGACTGCTGTAATTAAGAGTCGGAAGGCGAATGCAACTGTGCTGAGCAGAAATGAGGAAGGATGTGGACATACTGAGGACGGGAGTAGAGCGTCAAGGTGTCCACGAGCACAGAGGCATATGGATAGTGGAGTTAAGTTGTTTGAGATGTCGAGAGTTGACATGTTTCACAGAAAACGTGGAGGAGAGATAGTGAAGAAGAGTAATAGCCAAGAAAATGAAAGAAGAGACAGTATGTGTGGAGAGATGCTTACGAGCACTCTAGGAGAGGTAAAGCGACATGTATGGTCGAGTGCTGTTGGGTGTAGTACAGTGCTCGAAGAAAATTTTAGGGAACGAAGAAGAGTTGAAGGAGAAGAAATGGAGTTGTATAGAGGTGAGAAGTGTGAGAAGAGGATGATGATACAAGCATGGAGGAATAGAAGAAAGCCGAGGACTCGATAGAAGTCAAACAGAATGATGTCTCGGATAAATGAGGAGACGAAAGGGAGGATCGTCGGTGAAGACGAGGGAGTGAAGTATGATGACAGGAGACGAAAGTATAACGGCAGTAGATGTAAGTGTGAAGATGACAGAGGAGGTACAGACAGTAGACGTCTGACTCTGGACGAGAAGAGAAGAAGACGAGGAAACGGAGAGTGGAAACAATAAATAGAGTGGACCAATGGAGTGCAGGCGTCCAAGGAGGACAGCCTAGCCAAGATGTGCCAGAGAAGTCAGATCGTTTGTGAGAAGATCATGCTTCTGGCGAGTTGTGAGCCAGATGGTGCAAGGAGCAACGAACTAATTGTAGTCTCCTAAGGGAGTACGTAAGCAGATCAACCGGTCGAACCAATTGGTTGAAGAACGAGACAGTGTGGTGGCGGATGTATTATCCCGAGCTTTGCCACTGGAATAGCTCTCAAAAATAAGGGAAGGGGAGTGTAATGATATCAGCCTGCAGGAGAAACGAGTCTCCCCTTCAGAGTTATTCAACAAGCCTGACCTGCGCGCTCCGTTAAAATCGTGACATTAACAGGGATTCGTAGGACTACTGATTACAGACATAACAAAGTGCATAGTGACCGCTGGAAAATTGAAAATAGTCATTAACAATAGAACTTTGTGTTAAATAGAGAATAAACGGGAGACCACGTGTGAGCCAGTGAACGAGGCTTTGTGTACATGCGTGTATTAGGATAAAAAAAAAACGAAACAAAAAAAAAAATAGTGAACGGTGATTCGTGGAACAGTGATGTGGAACGGGTATCACAACAACATATAAGTTGGAAGTGAATATTATAAATATAGAACACTAGAAGTATAAAATAGTGGCAAGAGGCGGCATCAGTGGTTATAAATCGGGTAACTGGAAACTGGTGACATCAACCTGGGCCACAAGAGGTCACCTGTACTGACCGGGGGACCAGCCTCGCTACCTACGCTAAGTACCTGCCATAAAGTTTGAACAAAATAACACACATAATATTACAAATATACGATATACATATAATATTATAATATTAAACATATAAATATATATACATATATATTGTTACAAATATACAATATACATATAATATTATAATATATAGATATATACAACAAAACAAGGCAATATGGGAGTAAATAAACAAATTTGTGGCCACTGTAACAACTCTTAAAGACGAAGGTAACAGGAATTGAATGTTATATCTGTAAGACTAGATTCCATTCGGCTTGTACAGGAGTGAGTAACACTACGGCACTGAGAGATGGCCACTTGCTCTGGGTGTGTAAAAATGACCTACCAGCTTGGAATATCCTAAAAAACCTTCTAGATAACATGACGCATGATCGGAAAACATCATTCATTGGAAGCCTACCAGCCATCCAGAAGGAGTGGGAAAGGAACAACAATTCTAATATACAAGGATAGTAGTAGCAGTAATATATAATCCTCCACCAAATGACAAAAGACCCAGTCAAGAGTACGAAAGCAACAACATGGCAGTTAACACTATAATTGAGAGGGCAGCCTCTTCTGCCTGTAGAAATAGATCCCACCTGCTCATCATGGGGGACTTCAATCACGGCAGGATTGATTGGGAGAACAAGGAACCGCATGGAGGCGAGGATACGTGGAGAGCCAAACTACTGGAGGTGGCGACTAGAAACTTCTTAACCCAGCATGTCAGTGAACCCACAAGGATGAGAGGAAACGACGACCAGCGAGACTCGACCTGGTTTTCACCCTGAACGACTCTGACATAAGAGAAATCAGTTTTGAGGACCCAGTAGGAATGAGCGACCACAGTGTATTGGTGTTTGAGTACCTGATTGAAGAAGGGTTATTGAACTCGAGAAGGGATACCGAAACCAAAAGGTTAGCATACCGAAAGGGAAACTATGAGGAGATAAGAAAATGCCTAGCAGATATAGCATGGGAAACAGAGCTCAGGGAAAAGACGGCCCAAGATATGATGGAATACATCACGCAAAAATGCAAGGATGCAGCAAACAAGTTTGTCCCAGTCCAAAAGGAAAACAGTGAAATGAAGATGAGAAACCCATGGTTTAATCAGAGATGTAGGCTAGCTAAGCAGCAAAGTAAAAGGGCATGGAGAAACTATAGGAATAACAGGACACTGGAGAGCAGAGAAAGATACCAGAATGCCAGGAATGAATATGTTAGGATGAGAAGAGAGGCAGAAAGACAATACGAAAATGACATCGCAAGCAAGGCAAAGACTCAGCCTAAATTGCTGCATAGCCACATCAGGAGAAAAACAACAGTAAAGGAACAGGTTATGAAATTAAGGTTAGGGGCAGAAGGATTCACTACAAACGACAAGGAAGTGTGTGAGGAACTGAATAAGAAATTCCAGGAGGTCTTCACCTTGGAGCAAGGAGAAATCCCAGAGATAAGAGAGGGAATAGCTAACCAGGAACCACTGGAAGAGTTTGAGATTACCAGCGGGGAAGTAAGGAAGTGTTTACTAGAATTGGATGTGACAAAGGCTATAGGTCCAGATGGAATCTCCCCTTGGATACTAAAGGAAGGAGCAGAAGAACTGTGCCTCCCGCTCTCCATGGTGTATAACAAATCACTGGCAACAGGGGAACTGCCAGAAATTTGGAAAGCAGCTAACGTAGTCCCGATATACAAGAAAGGGGATAGACAGGAGGCACTGAATTACAGACCAGTGTCCCTAACCTGCATACCATGCAAGTTGATGGAGAAGATTGTGCGAAGAAAGCTAGTGGAACATCTGGAGCGAAAGAACTTTGTAACACAGCATCAACATGGATTCAGGGATGGCAGGTCCTGCCTCACAGGGTTACTTGAATTCTACGACCAGGCAACAAAAATAAGGCAAGAAAGAGAAGGGTGGGCAGACTGCATATTTTTGGATTGTCAGAAAGCCTTTGACACAGTGCCACACAAGAGGCTAGTGAAAAAACTGGAGATGCAGGCTGGAGTGAAAGGGAAGGTACTCCGTTGGATACAGGAGTACCTAAGTAACAGGAGACAACGAGTCAGTGTGAGGGGTGAGGTCTCAGATTGGCGAGACGTTACGAGTGGAGTACCGCAGGGGTCAGTCCTTGGACCTATACTGTTTCTGATATATGTAATGATCTTCCAGAGGGTATAGAATCGTTTCTCTCAATGTTTGCCGATGATGCAAAAATTATGAGGAGGATTGAAACTGAGGACGATAGTAGGAGGCTACAAGATGACCTAGACAGACTGAGTGAATGGTCCAACAAATGGCTGTTGAAGTTCAACCCGAGTAAATGCAAAGTAATGAAACTAGGTGGTGGAAATAGGAGGCCAAACACAGGATACAGAATAGGAGATGAAGTACTTAATGAAACGAACAGAGAGAAAGATCTAGGAGTTGATATCACACCAAACCTGTCTCCTGAAGCCCACATAAAAAGAATAACGTCTGCGGCATATGCGAGGCTGGCTAACATCAGAACAGCGTTCAGGAACCTGTGTAAGGAATCATTCAGAATCTTGTACACCACATATGTAAGACCAATCCTGGAGTATGCGGCCCCAGCATGGAGCCCGTACCTTGTCAAGCACAAGACGAAGCTGGAAAAAGTCCAAAGGTATGCCACTAGACTAGTCCCAGAACTAAGAGGCATGAGTTACGAGGAAAGGCTGCGGGAAATGCACCTTACGACACTGGAAGACAGAAGAGTAAGGGGAGACATGATCACAACCTACAAAATCCTCAGAGGAATCGACCGGGTAAACAAGGATAAACTATTCAACACTGGTGGGACGCGAACAAGGGGACACAGGTGGAAACTGAGTACTCACATGAGCCACAGAGACGTTAGAAGGAACTTTTTTAGTGTCAGAGTAGTTAACGGATGGAATGCATTAGGCAGTGATGTGGTGGAGGCTGACTCCATACACAGTTTTAAATGTAGATATGATAGAGCCCAGTAGGCTCAGGAATCTGTACACCAGTTGATTGACAGTTGAGAGGCGGGACCAAAGAGCCAAAGCTCAACCCCCGCAAGCACAAATAGGTGAGTACAAATAGGTGAGTACAAGGGGCGGAGGCTATAGTCAGGGATGAAACTGAGGCTGAAACTCAGGAAGTTGCAAACTCTGACTCAGTAGGCCTGGATGTAGATGACAGTAAACTAGAAAGTGTACCAGACAGCACTGACAGCTCGATAGGTACAGACACCACGACGGTTCTCGATAGAGCAATTCAGAACAGAAGGACAGACTTATGCAAATTTTATGCAAAGGGCATATGCAGACATAGATATGCTGGTAATAAGAAAGGATTAGAATGCAGTTACCAACATCCCAAAAAATGTTTAAATATGTCTATAAATTTTTTTTACCAGACCGGCAGAGAATTCAAAAGGAGCAGCATGGAGAGTGTATGGAACTGGATGCCAGATCCACTGGCATTCCAGAATTACAGATACAATTACCCACCGAAAGGGAACTACAACTACGACAGAAAACTGCCCTACAACAATCAGTACTGGTCAGAACAAACTCATTATGTCCACGATTAATGGACGTGCCGAAAAAGTCTCCCATTCAAACTATCACTAATAGAGTAACCTCATTCATCTTTGCCAACATACAAGGACTGAAAACAAGAACAAACAACAAAGTACAGTTCATAAATGGCCTCCTCACGGAGTCAAATGCAGTATTTGGAGCTTTCACAGAAACCCATGCAGGGGAATTGTTGGACAGTGAGATCTGGATTCCAGGATATAACCTATACAGGTGTGATAGGAAAATTAAGTCACATGGAGGAGTGGGTCTGTATATTAGGGAAGACCTTGTATGCTCGGAGCTCCTAAACGTTACAAATGAGGTGGTAGAGGTACTGGGATTAAAAATAGAGAAAATAAATTTAGTGATTATACTAATATACAAACCGCCAGATGCAACGGCTGAGGAATTCACAGAACAGATAAGCAAAATAGAGAATAGCCTTGATAATTTGGAGAACCCGATACCTGATATTATTTTCCTAGGTGACTTCAACTTGCCTAGTCTCAGGTGGAAAATAGCAAACAATAATATTATACCAGGAAATCTATCAGGACCTAACCAACCACAGATTAGAGAACTACTTAGATTCTGTGACAAATTTCACTCAATCAGCAGATATCGGAGCCAACGAGAAATGAAAATATTCTAGATCTGGTCTTTACGAACAATGAAGACATTATCAGAGACATTACGATATCAGATACCACATACTCAGATCACAAACTCATTGAAGTGCAAACGACCATCAATACTCAGAATAGACCTAAAACGTTGATAAAGCGAGAGGGGCTATTCAGTAAATTCAATTTTAATAATAAAAGGATAGACTGGGAGATAATAAACAGGGAACTTACAAACATTCCATGGGGAACTGTTCTAAATAATACAAGTCCTACAGAAGGAATAGAAAAACTTACTTCAGAAGCGTATCAAGTCTGTCTGAAACATGTTCCTTTGAGGAAAGCCAGAAAGAGATCTAACGTAGAAAGAGAACGCAGACGACACTATAACGCAGGAAAAAAATAACGGAACTGCTTATGCAGACACGAATTTCCCGTCAAAGAAGGAATAATTTAAATAGGGAGATTGAAGAAATCGAGCGGAAATTGAAACACTCATATGAAACTGAAGAAAGGCAGTTAGAACAGAAAGCAATTCAGGAAATAAAGAAAAATCCAAAATATTTTTTCTCATATGCGAAATCAAAAGCAAAAACCACTGCCAGTATTGGACCTATTCGTACAAGTGAAGGTTCATACACGGAGGATGACAAAGAAATTAGTGAAATCCTAAAAAAGCAGTATGAGGACATGTTTAGCACTCCAATAAACAACATGAAGGTGGAAGATCCAGACAATTTCTTTATGCGGGATATTCAAACCCCTGTAAATATAACTGATATAAACACGAGCGCACTAAATTTTGAAAAAGAAATTGAAAACATGCCCATGCACTCGGCCCCAGGTCCAGACTCATGGAATTCAATATTTATAAAGAAATGCAAAGTGCCGGTAGCACAGGCACTCAGTATAGTGTGGAGGAAGAGCTTGGACACGGGGGAGATACCAGATGCACTTAAAGTAGCAGACATAGCCCCTCTACACAAGGGAGGGAGCAAAGCATTGGCAAAAAATTATAGACCAGTTGCACTAACATCGCACATCATAAAAGTATTTGAGAGAGTGATTAGGAGTCAGGTCACCAATTTCATGGAGACCAATGACCTTCATAACCCAGGCCAACATGGATTTCGAGCGGGAAGATCGTGCCTCTCACAGCTACTTGAGCACTACGACAAAGTCACTGAGGCATTAGAAGAGAAACGGAATGCTGATGTGATATACACGGACTTCGCAAAGGCCTTCGATAAATGTGACCATGGCGTG
>NW_025554512.1:0-19165 GCF_020424385.1 Procambarus clarkii
TAACCTCCTAACTGTTCTACGCCTCAGTACGTCTACCTGCAACAGCGGTTGCAATGCAATCAAATCAGTAGTCTTTCAATGACAACAATAACTAATGGGTTCACTGGCAACTCCAGCCCCTTCCTCAAATTAATTCTTACGTTAACACTCCGTCCCACGGACGGTAACAATCAATACCAATTGATTTACGTTAACCCTAACATTTACGTTAATAACTAGGTAACATTTACGTAAATTAACAACTCTTACAACTGTCACTAGTAACGCGGGAATTGCACAACACTCTACCCGTCGAGCATTCAGGGAAAATCCCATAATCCTGTACTACCAGACAGCTAATTAATCTCTTTAAGTTACGTTAATTTACGTTAATCGGTTACTAATCACTCAGTGATGGTAAAACTCGATTTACAATGTCCAAAGTGCTAAGAGAACGGTAATCACTCATGATTACCTTTAAGTAATTAATTACTATCCTCAAGATCAATAATTAAACAATTAAAATACGCAACCTTTCACACTGGCTCAGCAATTTACAATAAGGTATGAATTCCGTCTAAGCCTTCCATACTCAGACCATTCAGCGACTAATAACAGTAATTAGCCCCACGTTTAATTATTCTAAAATGACGCTACTCCTCCCCGAGTCAATCAAATGCCGGTACTTCCGGGCAGATAACGACGTTACGTTAATGGAACAATTTAGCCTTCGTGTGAGTCGATCAAACAAGGATCGAGATTAATTACTTTGACTTCCTGAAACACGTCAATTACCCGGCTCACTGACCGTTAATTACGACAGACAATACTCTAATTCTTATCGGCTGATGGCTAGGCTCCTCGAGACTACCGTAGCTGCTTGCAGGAAAGTAAATTAACCCAAACGTATTCTACGTTACTCAAATTGTCAAAGAACAAATTCTCTTAAAGCAATGGGCGTCCCTTGGTTACGTTATATTAATTGCCTCGCAATCACCTCACTGAATACTGGACTTCGATACTGCAGAATCTAGCAAAATAACATACAGGACATGAACCCTCTAGAACACTGCCCCACAATGGCTTTACTGGACTGCAATCACATCCGGTGATTGCTCAACACTAGCAACAATCACTATCAAATAACAACCCCTTTTGCAATAACACACACGGCAAGTACTCTAATTTCCAAATATTAGGATACTGCACACACTTACTTACTTACTGCTGCAAATGACCCCTAGAACATAGGTCAATATATATCAATCACCTCACAGTAAATAACACCATAACACTGGGCACCGTGACACTACGATTATATATATATATATATATATATATATATATATATATATATATATATATATATATATATATATATATATATATATATATATATATATATATATATATATAATTACTGCTGACACATGTAGCCAGCAGCTATCAAACGTTATTGGGAACACTAAGGAGAATCTCACACTCCTTAAATCACATGGGTGAGTGATTTATCGATCACGCATGTCGATAAACACTCTCAAGAGTTACGTTACTCGACAGAGCGGGGGCGGTCTCTCTAGACGGCCTCGTCACTCACCAAAACTCACCAAAATTACGTTAATTATTACTGCAACCACAATATATATTTATATAAATCACACTTTTCCCGGCCCTGGGAACAATACAAGAAATTAAGCACACTGTGGTACACTCCACCATAATCATTGCCAGAAACCACTGGCATTACACATACCTGAGCGCTCAGTGTTGGAATTCCACACCTGCAAGACCACACATGGAAATGATATCACTCCGTCCCTCGGACGATCAAAAATGATTACCACAATGAAATAATATACTTATTACAGGTGTGACGATAATCTCCTTCAAGAGATTGAGCCTGCTCTTCCCTCCACAATTACATCGTTGAAATTATATAAAACTACTATGGAAGAAATGTCCAACAACGACAACAACACCAGCAAGGTTTGCCAGAGCGCAAAACGTATGCAGCCAGAAGACACCTGTTCAGACTCAAACCGCCAAACTACCTGTTGATCGCTACCGGCTCCGCTGATTGGTCGCCGGCCGGGCTGCAACTGCACTCCACCCCCCCATACTACTTGATGTCTGGGGTCGCCACGACCTCAGACCTCAGAATATTCAGTGCTTTCGTGGTTACCACTCCTCCCGGCTAGACGTTAGCGTGTACTGAGAGAGGTGGTGGCTTAAAGCCAATATTCCAGCACCTTCCCTTTATTTTGTGTTGCACTTCCTGTTATTTTGCCTTAACGTAACTTTCCATTGTGTAATTTAAGTATTCTTATTATTTTGATTGATTGATTTTATTATAAGAATTTGTTTGTCCATTTTTTCATGTTTTGATTTATTTAACGTAATTAAAATTTCATTGTTAAAATTTACTTGTGTTTTGTGTGTCTTCTCCTTACCTTACCACAGACGAAGTTCCAGTTTTTTCTATTTTTTTTATAACTATGTGACGAGGCCATACCCCTAGCCTTAAACAGCCGAACACCAACGCGTTACCGTCACACAGGGACATCCTCTCAGTTCTTGGCTAATCTATGTATATTCTGTTTCCGTGTGTACCCACACACACACACACACTGTACATCTGTGTACACCAGACTTTAGTCCCTCTGGACTGAAAAGATGACAACACAGGTGATTAATCTCCTCGCCCACAATTCACTCCACCTGAACAGGTGCTGCGTGACAATGTGACGGAACACTTGACCTCGAATTCAAGCTTTAGAGACTACTAATCACCAGAAATACACACATAGGTACTTACTCATTCACACTGCCGGCTTTACACACCATTCCCATACATCAGGCACCCCGCTATAGGTGGCTGGCTCGTCCCAAGTGGCGTAAGCGGTAGTATTTATTCAAAAAGATTGGCGCACACTCGAACCCCTCCCACTCAACACGGCTGAGTTCGCACCCTCGACTCCCCGGTGAAGTGAAGCGTTTATACCCAGGTGACACGCCCAACGATAGTGTCTCACACCAACCTTGGGAAATTTGCCTTAACACTGACGCGAATTTCCCCGTTCCCATCGACTGCTACAGAGCACTAGCAAGTCTAATCATCACTGGTATGGGATCTACGAGTCTGTTGCTGCTCGTATGCACACTTTCCCCGATCCCAGATCACTGTACCTCTACCCCCTGAATAACAATGTCTTAAACCCCTCCAAGCGACGACTTCGGCCGGATTCTGTGACGACCGATGTCGTAGGTGAAGCAGGAAGCATCAGCAGTTGGGTAGTCCAGCCACCACGACACCCTATACTCCAATTTGGCCGAATTGAGTACAGGAAGCGTCCTGACAAGGTGGCGGCTGAGTTCAGAATGCTGCTACACCGGCTACTTTCCGCGTCCTTCTCGGAATAACCAATGAGAGGAAGGCATACAGCGGCCTACCCCTCTCATCCAATCAGCGACGGTGTAGCATAGCCCCTAGGGCAGCTCCAAGAAGGCCGACCAACATGGCGGCTCAAGATGTTTCTAAGATGGCGGCTGGTTTCCATGACAACCACTCAAGTGGCCGGCGAGCGTGGGGCCCCACATGTCACCCACACCTGCGGCCTAGCCGTTCACGCGCAAAGTTGTCTGGCTCCATGCCATACAATGAGATGATGCTATCAGCTCTAGCACTGTCCACAGACATGCCACCCCGGCCAGGGTAACATTTATGGACTGCTGATGACTGGGGCTCTCACATGAGCCCAAACACTAGAGGTTTCGGTTGCTGGTTACCAAACTTAAGTCCGCCCACTTAACAAGTGCACTGAACAAGTGTACTGGCTCCCACAGGCATAAGAGCACTATTGTAAGTGAGCTGGTGAACCACCTCCTCACATAACCCCCACCAAAAAGATAAAATTTCCCGGAGGAAAATTTCATCTAAAATCTCCAGCCACTTACACTTGCGCTCTAAAGTGCACGGCGGCTGGGTGGTGGTGATTCATCCGTTTTCTGTTGACGTCGGTGGCTGGCGGGACAAGATGTGACGTCACTGGCTCGTCCAGGGTGGTACTTCCTGACCATAGTGCGGTCGTGCTCAGGTTCTGGGTCCAGGTTAAGCCGGCTCAACGCCTCGCAGCTTCCCTTCCTCAGTCCCTTAACACTCTCGCCCCACAGGTCTGTGTCATACTGGACACAATAGGTAGCACACTGGGATGGACTTACCAATGAAGTACAGACTCCACACCTTCCCTACTCTACCGACACAATTCCGACAGTTAGCAGACTGGCATGACTTCCAGTGACAGGGTCTTTCTTCCTGTCTGTCTGTCAGTCTCAGACCGGGTTGCTCTACCGACTGAGTTGACTGGGCTGAGGCCTCTTCAGCAGCTGTCAAACCTCGCCCCTCACTGAGCACTTGGTCACTGACCTGCTCGTTCATCAATCTCTCAGCGACCGTTCGTTTGTCTGAACGATCTTCCAACAGCCTGAAAGATTGGTCCAGAATATCCACTTCACTTGTGGGAACCACAGCTACCTTAGCCTCACCACTGGTAACATCAAGCAGACGTTTACTCTCCTGAGTGGTGTTAACCCTCGCGGGCCTGGCGGGTCGACAGGTTGTGGCGGGATCGCCTGATCCGGGCCACACCCGTCTCACTGGGCTCACCTCCGTTTTCTGTGAAATGAAAAAAGGAAAATTGTTCTTTTTTCCTTTTACCTCATGCATCTGATCTTTCGCCTGATAAGAGGCGACCATGACTTCCTCAGCTGGCGGCCGTGTGACATCGCCGTCAGCTGGTGAGACCCATCTGAGTCCCTCTGAATCAGTTCTCGTTTTCTGTGCAATAGGGAGAGGAGGATGGCTCCGGTTTCCTTTCACCTGCTGCCTCTCTTCTTCTGTCTGGGCGGCGGTGATCTCTGCTCGACCGGCCGGCTGACGCTTGGTGTCAACGCCAGCGGGTTTAACCTTCCTCTCACCTGTTCATGTTTCCTCTGGGTCATTTCCACAGGACAGACCCACCTGGTTCTCTATACTAGGAGTATTACCCATCAAAAGTCCATACACTGCCTTTCTACTTAGCGCAGCTTTGATCTTACCTTTGATATATGGGGTGTCTACCAACACGGACACTTCTTCCATGTCCTTACCAGTGCCATCTGGGTACTGGACACGGAGGGTTTGACCTGTTCTACTCTCAGGCTCAACCAAACTGCTCCTGACCATGTTAACTGTAGCACCCCGGTCTCGAAAGACACTCGTCCATTGCCCATTAACTCTTCCTCTAGTTAACTCGAGTGTGTCTCTTAGGGCATCACCTCCCACGGTACTCATGCCTGTAACCTGCACCTTGGTCACCTTCTTAGTCTTAAGCCTAGTGTTGCTCGGGCACTTAGCTGCTCGGTGACCTGCCATGTTGCATGTGAAGCACCTGGGTCCCTTAACCTTGGGTTTCTGTTGGTGTCCCTTAGACTTACTTCCTTTAGGTTTGGCTCCCTTACTTGGAGCTTGAGTAAACCTTTCAACCTTTGTCACACATCGATCTAGGTATGCATCCCTAGGATCGATCTTCTCCTCTCTTGGCAATAGAGGAGGTATCTCTACTTCCAGCGCCGGTACCTCTGAGCTTGGCGCGGCAGGAGGGGCTTGACTCCCCGTCCTTGCCTCGGATTGCACTCTTGCAATTTCCAATCTAGTCAATCTCTCGTGGTGGGCATTCCACATGAAGGCCACGAACTTGGCCTTATTCTCTCCCTGCAGTCCAAAACCATCAGCTTGAGCTGCTAGGTACTGTAAAGTCATTTCCTCCTGGGGTTGTTCAGTCCCCCTCCTAAGAGGTTGTTCTGGTATCTGATTGACTACTTCTAACGAAACGTTTCTGTGGCCCAAGGAATCAGTCCTTAGCCTAGGCTGGGGTCGCGACTCCCCTTCCTTCTCTTGGGGTGGACTCAATCCCACACCCCCTGACATACCGACTATACCACGGTCGGCTAGGGGAACTCCCTTGTCCCCTAGATCACTTCTGTTTGCTCTTTCTAGACATAGACGCTGTACATAGGCATTATGGTCCTCAACATACCGCCTACATTCCTCATCTGTACGACTGTTTCTATCCTTTGGCAGCACGCCATACTTAGTCACATACAGATATACGTACTTATGCCTATAATCCTCATCCATTCTGTGTGTGTGGTGTGTGTGTACCTAATCCTGCTAACCGACAACATACACACCCACAGCAATATTGTTCTGCAATGTTCTGCACACCTTTCTTCACAGGTTTCTCAACTTGATGAGTCTTACTTTTCTGATTATGAATCAAAAGTCTACGGCCCCACGTTGGGCGCCACGATGTGAGAGTTGTGAGCTGAGAATTTGTGGAATAAATTGAAATTGGTATAAGGAATTTTAGCTCGGAAAATTTCTAAGAACTTTCTTTATTCTTTAACCTTTATTCCTGTCGTGATATTCAACTAGGTCGCCTGAGGAAGGACTTGCTTAGCTAACACACCAGTGTAGTAAGCAGCTCATTCCTCACTTTGGGACCATGTATGAACAATTGACTAGGCGCGAGCAAACGCCGAGACCCCAATGAAAATTGAAATCCCTCCCACTAGGCCGCCGACCTTCGCCAATCGCCGAAGCGAATCTAACGAGTAGGTCACGGGCTCTCACAACAATAATTTATTGTTGTGTGGTGCCGTATATTTGATCCAAAGCTCAGAAAATTAGTCTCAATTTTATTAGACGAGTGTGAAGAACATTTGCATAACAATAATAATGTGTGGGGGTGTAACGAAAAGACAGTGTTAACCATAACAACTTAGTTTATTCAATAAAGTACTAACTACTACAACAAAACAAAAAGAAATGTCAATGACGTTACTCAAAATCCTTCCTGTGACACTATCAATGACAGCTAGACACCAGCCCCTCGGACTGCATAATGAACTAACTCGAACATAAGCGTGACCACAGAGGAATCAACAAGAAACAAGAACTAACAGATCTATAATCACAATTACAACAAATGACACAGTAGGTTCTGAAATACGTCTCCAGTAACCTCCTAACTGTTCTACGCCTCAGTGCAGTCTACTCCTGCAACAGCGGTTGCAATGCAATCAAATCAGTAGTCTTTCAATGACAACAATAACTAATGGGTTCACTGGCAACTCCAGCACCCTCCCTCAAATTAATCCTTACGTTAACACTCCGTCCCACGGACGGTCAACAATCAATACCAATTGATTTACGTTAATAACACAATAACATTTACATTAATAACAAGGTAACATTTACGTTAAATTAACAACTCTCACAACTGTCACTAGTAACGCGGGAATTACACAACACTCTACCCGTCGAGCATTCAGTGAGAAAATCCCATTAATCCCTGTACTACCAGACAGCTGATTAATCTCTTAACTAGTTACGTTAATTTACGTTAATCGGTTACAATCACTCAGCGATGGTAAACTCTGATTTACAATGTCCAAAGTGCTAAGAGAACGGTAATCACTCGTGATTACCTTTAGAGTAATTAATTATTATCCTCAAGATCAATAATTAAACAATTAAAATACGCAACCTTTCACACTGGCTCAGCAATTTACATTAAGGTATGAATTCCGTCTAAGCCTTCCATACTCAGACCAATTCAGGCGACTAATAACAGTAATTAGCCCCACGTTTACGTTATTCTAAAATGACGCTACTCCTCCCACGAGTCAATCAAATGCCGGTACTTCCGGGCAGATAACGACGTTACGTTAATGGAACAATGTAGCCTTCGTGTGAGTCGATCAAACAAGGATCGAGATTAATTACTTTGACTTCCTGAAACACGTCAATTACCCGGCCCACTGACCGTTAATTACGACAGACAATACTCTAATTCTTATCTGGCTGATGGCTAGGCTCCTCGAGACTACCGTAGCTGCTTGCAGGAAAGTAAATTAACCCAAACGTATTCTACGTTACTCAAATTGTCAAAGAACAAATTCTCTTAAAGAAATGGGCGTTCCCTTGGTTACGTTATATTAATTGCTTCGCAATCACCTCACTGAATACTGGACTTCGATGTCCTACCAGATAACCAGGAGAATATATTTGTACCCAAGTACTCGTCTACAGCCGAGTTCCCCCACGACAATGACAAATCACACTCACAAATCACAGTGATTTACGTTACAATCCGGTTGCTATGACAATACTGCAGAATCTAGCAAAATAACATACAGGACATGAACCCTCTAGAACACTGCCCCACAATGGCTTTACTGGACTGCAATCACATCCGGTGATTGCTCAACACAAGCAACAATCACTGTCAAATAACAACCCCTTTTGCAATAACACACACGGCAAGTACTCTAATTTCCAAATATTAGGATACTGCACACACTTACTTACTTACTGCTGCAAATGACCCCTAGAACATAGGTCAATATATATCAATCACCTCACAGTAAATAACACCATAACACTGGGCACCGTGACACTACGATTATATATATATATATATATATATATATATAACTGAAAACTCACACCCCAGAAGTGACTCGAACCCATACTCCCAGAAGCAACGCATCTGGTATGTACAAGACGCCTTAATCCACTTGACCATCACGACCGGACAAAATGAGGTGATAGCCGAGGCTATATGAACCACCCCACCGCCGGCACTCGGATAGTTATCTTGGGCATAGCATTTTACCAAATCACCTCATTCTTTGGGGCACACGTGAGGAACACAAATGCGAACAAGCCTGAATGGTCCCCAGGACATATGCAACTGAAAACTCACACCCCAGAAGTGACTCGAACCCATACTCCCAGAAGCAACGCATCTGGTATGTACAAGACGCCTTAATCCACTTGACCATCACGACCGGACAAAATGAGGTGATAGCCGAGGCTATATGAACCACCCCACCGCCGGCACTCGGATAGTTATCTTGGGCATAGCATTTTACCAAATCACCTCATTCTTTGGGGCACACGTGAGGAACACAAATGCGAACAAGCCTGAATGGTCCCCAGGACATATGCAACTGAAAACTCACACCCCAGAAGTGACTCGAACCCATACTCCCAGAAGCAACGCATCTGGTATGTACAAGACGCCTTAATCCACTTGACCATCACGACCGGACAAAATGAGGTGATAGCCGAGGCTATATGAACCACCCCACCGCCGGCACTCGGATAGTTATCTTGGGCATAGCATTTTACCAAATCACCTCATTCTTTGGGGCACACGTGAGGAACACAAATGCGAACAAGCCTGAATGGTCCCCAGGACATATGCAACTGAAAACTCACACCCCAAGAAGTGACTCGAACCCATACTCCCAGAAGCAACGCATCTGGTATGTACAAGACGCCTTAATCCACTTGACCATCACGACCGGACAAAATGAGGTGATAGCCGAGGCTATATGAACCACCCCACCGCCGGCACTCGGATAGTTATCTTGGGCATAGCATTTTACCAAATCACCTCATTCTTTGGGGCACACGTGAGGAACACAAATGCGAACAAGCCTGAATGGTCCCCAGGACATATGCAACTGAAAACTCACACCCCAGAAGTGACTCGAACCCATACTCCCAGAAGCAACGCATCTGGTATGTACAAGACGCCTTAATCCACTTGACCATCACGACCGGACAAAATGAGGTGATAGCCGAGGCTATATGAACCACCCCACCGCCGGCACTCGGATAGTTATCTTGGGCATAGCATTTTACCAAATCACCTCATTCTTTGGGGCACACGTGAGGAACACAAATGCGAACAAGCCTGAATGGTCCCCAGGACATATGCAACTGAAAACTCACACCCCAGAAGTGACTCGAACCCATACTCCCAGAAGCAACGCATCTGGTATGTACAAGACGCCTTAATCCACTTGACCATCACGACCGGACAAAATGAGGTGATAGCCGAGGCTATATGAACCACCCCACCGCCGGCACTCGGATAGTTATCTTGGGCATAGCATTTTACCAAATCACCTCATTCTTTGGGGCACACGTTGTGAGGAGGTGGTTCACCAGCTCACTTACAATAGTGCTCTTATGCCTGTGGGAGCCAGTACACTTGTTAAGTGCACTTGTTAAGTGGGCGGACTTAAGTTTTGTACCAGCAACCGAAACATCTAGTGTTTGGGCTCATGTGAGAGCCCCAGTCATCAGCAGTCCATAAATGTTACCCTGGCCGGGGTGACATGTCTGTGGACAGTGCTAGAGCTGATAGCATCATCTCATTGTATGGCATGGAGCCAGACAACTTTGCGCGCGAACGCCTAGGCCGCAGGCGTGGGGTGGGTAGACATGTGGGGCCCCACGCTCGCCGGCCACTTGAGTGGTTGTCATGGAGACAGCCGCCATCTTAGTAAACATCTTGAGCCGCCATGTTGGTCGGCCATCTTGGAGCTGCCCTAGGGGCTATGCTACACCGTCGCTGATTGGATGAGAGGGGTAGGCCGCTGTATGCCTTCCTCTCATTGGTTATTTCGAGAAGGACGCGGGAAGAGCCGGTGTGAGCATCATTCTGAACTCAGCCGCCACCTTGTCAAGACGTTCCTGTACTCAATTCGGCCAAATTGATGTATAGGGCGTCGTGGTGGCTGGACTACAACTGCTGATGCTTCCTGCTTCACCTACGACATCGGTCGTCACAGAATCCGGCCGAAGTCGTCGCTTGGAGGGGTTTAAGACATTATTGTATGCAGGGGGTAGAGGTACAGTGATCTGGGATCGTGGGGGAATGTGCATACGAGCAGCAACAGACTCGTAGATCCCATACCAGTGATGATTAGACTTGCTAGTGCTCTGTAGCAGTCGATGGGAACGGGGAAATTCGTGTCAGTGTTAAGGCAATTTCCCAAGGTTGGTGTGAGACGCTATCGTTGTGCGTGTCACCTGGGTATGAACGCTTCACTTCACCGGGGAGTCGAGGGTGCGAACTCAGCCGTGTTGAGTGTGAGGGGTTCGAGTGTGCGCCAATTTTCTGTATAAGTACCACGTAAGGAACTACCGCCGCCTACGCCACCCGGAGCGAGCCAGCCACCTATAGCGGGGTGCCTGATGTATGGGAATGGTGTGTAAAGCCGGCAGTGTGAATGAGTAAGTACCTATGTGTGTATTTCGGTGATTAGTAGTCTCTAAAGCTTGAATTCGAGGTCAAGTGTTCCGTCACATTGTCACGCAGCACCTGTTCAGGTGGAGTGAATTGTGGGCGAGGAGATTAATCACCTGTGTTGTCATCTTGTCAGTCCAGAGGGACTTGGTGTACACAGACGTACAGTGTGTGTGTGTGTGTGGGTACACACGGGAACACAGAATATACATAGATTAGCCAAGGACTGAGAAGGTGTCCAAGTAATAATTCTTTTATTTCATTGTGGTAATCATTTTTGATCGTCCGTGGGACGGAGTGATATCATTTCCATGTGTGGTCTTGCAGGTGTGGAATTCCAACACTGAGCGCTCAGGTATGTGTAACGCCAGTGATTCCTGGCAATGATTATTGTGGAGTGTGCCACAGTGTGGCTTAAATTTCTTGTAGTGTTCCCAGGGCCGTGACAAGTGTGATTTATATAAATATATATATTGTGGTTGCAGTATTAATTAACGTAATTTTGGTGAGGTTTGGTGAGTGACGAGGCCGTCTAGAGAGACCGCCCCCGCTCTGTCGAGTAACGTAACTCTCGAGTGTTTATCGGCATGCGTGACCGATAAATCACTCACCCATGTGATTTAAGGAGTGTGAGATTCTCCTTAGTGTTCCCAATAACGTTTGATAGCTGTAGGCTACATGTGTCAGCGGTAATATATATATATATATAATCGTAGTGTCACGGTGCCCAGTGTTAATGTGTTATTTACTGTGTGGTGATTGCAATATATTGACCTATGTTCTAGGGGTCCTTTGCAGCAGTAAGTAAGTAAGTGTGTGCAGTATCCTAATATTTGGCAATTAGAGTACTTGCCGTGTGTGTTATTGCAAAGGGGGTTGTTATTTGATGGTGATTGTTGCTAGTGTTGAGCAATCACCATATGTGATTGCAGTTCAGTAAAACCATTGTGGGGCAGGGTTCTAGAGGGTTCATGTCCTGTAGGTTATTTTACTAGGTTCTGCAGTATTGTCATAGCAACCGGATTGTAACGTAAATCACTGTGATTTGTTAGTGTGATTTGTCATTGTCGTGGGGGAACTCGGCTGTAGACGAGTACTTGGATATACAAATATATTCTCCTGGTTATCTGGTAGGACATCGAAGTCCAGTATTCAGTGAGGTGATTGCGAGGCAATTAATATAACGTAACCAAGGGAACGCCCATTGCTTTAAGAGAATTTGTTCTTTGACAATTTGAGTAACGTAGAATGCGTTTGGGTTAATTTACTTTCCTGTAAGCAGCTACGGTAGTCTCGAGGAGCCTAGCCATCAGCCAGATAAGAATTAGAGTATTGTCTGTCGTAATTAACGGTCAGTGGGCCGGGTAATTGACGTGTTTCAGGAAGTCAAAGTAATTAATCTCGATCCTTGTTTGATCGACTCACACGAAGGCTACATTGTTCCATTAACGTAACGTCGTTATCTGCCCGGAAGTACCGGCATTGATTGACTCGTGAGAGGAGTAACGTCATTTAGAATAACGTAAACGTGGGGCTAATTACTGTTATTAGTCGCCTGAATTGGTCTGAGTATGGAAGGCTTAGACGGAATTCGTACCTTAATGTAAATTGCTGAGCCAGTGTGAAAGGTTGCGTATTTTAATTGTTTAATTATTGATCTTGAGGATAGTAATTAATTACTCTAAAGGTAATCACGAGTGATTACCGTTCTCTTAGCACTTTGGACATTGTAAATCAGAGTTTACCATCGCTGAGTGATTAGTAACCGATTAACGTAAATTAACGTAACTAGTAGAGATTAATCAGCTGTCTGGAAGTACAGGGATTAATGGGATTTTCTCACTGAATGCTCGACGGGTAGAGTGTTGTTTGATTTCCGCGTTACTAGTGACAGTTGTAAGAGTTGTTAATTTAACGTAAATGTTACCTTGTTATTAACGTAAATGTTATTGTGTTATTAACGTAAATCAATTGTTATTGATTGTTGATCGTCCGTGGGACGGAGTGTTAACGTAAGGATTAATTTGTGGAAGGGTGCTGGAGTTGCCAGTGAACCCATTAGTTATTGTTGTCATTGAAAGACTACTGATTTGATTGCATTGCAACCGCTGTTGCAGGAGTAGACTGCACTGAGGCGTAGAACAGTTAGGAGGTTACTGGAGACGTATTTCAGAACCTACTGTGTCATTTGTTGTAATTGTGATTATAGATCTGTTAGTTCTTGCTTGCTTGTTGATTCCTCTGTGGTCACGCTTATGTTCGAGTTAGTTCATTATGCAGTCCGAGGGGCTGGTGTCTAGCTGTCATTGATAGTGTCACAGGAAGGATTTCGAGTAACGTCATTGACATTTCTTTTGTTTTGTTGTAGTAGTTAGTACTTTATTGAATAAACTAAGTTGTTATGGTTAACACTGTCTTTTCGTTACACCCCCACACATTATTATTGTTATGCAAATGTTCTTCACACTCGACTAACATTGAGACTAATTTTCTGAGCTTTGGATCAAATATACGGCACCACACAACAATAAATTATTGTTGTGAGAGCCCGTGACCTACTCGTTAGATTCGCTTCGGCGATTGGCGAAGGTCGGCGGCCTAAGTGGGGGGGATTTCAATTTTCATTGGGGTCTCGGCGTTTGCTCGCGCCTAGTCAATTGTTCATACATGGTCCCAAAGTGAGGAATGAGCTGGTTACTACACTGGTGTGTTAGCTAAGCAAGTCCTTCCTCAGGCGACCAAGTTGAATATCACGACAGGAATAAAGGTTAAAGAATAAAGAAAGTTCTTAGAAATTTTCCGAGCTAAAATTCCTTATACCAATTATAATTTATTCCAAAACTTCTCACAATTCTCCAACGACAAAACTCTCACAGCGTGGCGCCCAACGTGGGGCCGTAGACTTTTGATTCATAATCAGAAAAGTGAGATTCATCAAGTTGAGAAACCTATGAAAGGTGTGCAGAACATTGCAGAACAATATTGCTGTGGGTGTGTATGTTGTCGGTTAGCAGGATTAGGTACACACACACCACACACACAGAATGGATGAGGATTATAGGCGTAAGTACGTATATCTGTATGTGACTAAGTATGGCGTGCTGCCAAAGGATAGAAACAGTCGTACAGATGAGGAATGTAGGCGGTATGTTGAGGACCATAATGCCTATGTACGGCGTCTATGTCTAGAAAGAGCAAACAGAAGTGATCTAGGGGACAAGGGAGTTCCCCTAGCCGACCGTGGTATAGTCGGTATGTCAGGGGGTGTGGGATTGAGTCCACCCCAGGAGAAGGAAGGGGAGTCGCGACCCCAGCCTAGGCTAAGGACTGATTCCTTGGGCCACAGAAACGTTTCGTTGGAAGTAGTCAATCAGATACCAGAACAACCTCTCAGGAGGGGGACTGAACAACCCCAGGAGGAAATTACTTTAGAGTACCTAGCAGCTCAAGCTGATGCTATGAAACTGCAAAGAGAGGATAAGGCCAATTTGTGGCTTACATGTGGAATGCCCACCACGAGAGATTGACTAGATTGGAGATTGCAAGAGTGCAATCCGAGGCAAGGACGGGGAGTCAAGCCCCTCCTGCCGCGCCAAGCTCAGAGGTACAGGCGCTGGAAGTAGAGATACCTCCTCTATTGCCAAGAGAGGAGAAGATCGATCCTAGGGATGCATACCTAGATCGATGTGTGACGAAGGTTGAAAAGTTTACTCAAGCTCCAAGTAAGGGAGCCAAACCTAAAGAAAGTAAGTCTAAGGGACACCAACAGAAACCCAAGGTTAAGGGACCCAGGTGCTTCACATGCAACATGGCAGGTCACCGAGCAGCTACGTGCCCGAGCAGCACTAGGCTTAAGACTAAGAAGGTGACCAAGGTGCAAGTTACAGGCATGAGTACCGTGGGAGGTGATGCCCTAAGAGACACACTCGAGTTAACTAGAGGAAGAGTTAATGGGCAATGGACGAGTGTCTTTCGAGACCGGGGTGCTACAGTTAACATGGTCAGGAACAGTTTGGTTGAGCCTGAGAGTAGAACAGGTCGAACCCTCCGTGTCCAGTACCCAGATGGCACTGGTAAGGACATGGAAGAAGTGTCCGTGTTGGTAGACACCCCATATATCAAAGGTAAGATCAAAGCTGCGCTAAGTAGAAAGGCAGTGTATGGACTTTTGATAGGTAATACTCCTGGTATAGAGAACCAGGTGGGTCTGTCCTGTGGAAATGACCCAGAGGAAACAGGAACAGGTGAGAGGAAGGTTAAACCCGCTGGCGTTGACACCAAGCGTCAGCCGGCTGGTCGAGCAGAGATCACCGCCGCCCAGACAGAAGAAGAGGCGCAGCAGGTGAAAGGAAACCGGAGCCATCCTCCTCTCCCTATTGCACAGAAAACGAGAACTGATTCAGAGGGACTCAGATGGGTCTCACCAGCTGACGGCGATGTCACACGGCCGCCAGCTGAGGAAGTCAAGGTCGCCTCTTATCAGGCGAAAGATCAGGTGCATGAGGTAAAAGGAAAAAGAGCAATTTTCCTTCTTTCATTTCACAGAAAACGGAGGTGAGCCCAGTGAGACGGGTGTGGCCCGGATCAGGTGATCCCGCCACAACCTGTCGACCCGCCAGGCCCGCGAGGGTTAACACCACTCAGGAGAGTAAACGTCTGCTTGATGTTACCAGTGGTGAGGCTAAGGTAGCTGTGGTTCCCACAAGTGAAGTGGATATTCTGGACCAATCTTTCAGGCTGTTGGAAGATCGTTCAGACAAACGAACGGTCGCTGAGAGATTGATGAACGAGCAGGTCAGTGACCAAGTGCTCAGTGAGGGGCGAGGTTTGACAGCTGCTGAAGAGGCCTCAGCCCGGTCAACTCAGTCGGTAGAGCAACCCGGTCTGAGAGTGACAGACAGACAGGAAGAAAGACCCTGTCACCGGGAAGTCAAGACAGTCTGCTAACTGTCGGGATTGTGTCGGTAGGGTAGGGAAGGTGTTGAGTCTGTACTTCATTGGTAAGTCCATCCCAGTGTGCTACCTATTGTGTCCAGTATGACACAGACCTGTGGGGCGAGAGTGTGAAGGGACTGAGGAAGGGAAGCTGCGAGGCGTTGAGCCGGCTTAACCTGGACCCAGAACCTGAGCACGACCGCACTATGGTCAGGAAGTACCACCCTGGACGAGCCAGTGACGTCACATCTTGTCCCGCCAGCCACCGACGTCAACAGAAAACGGATGAATCACCACCACCACCCAGCCGCCGTGCACTTAATTAAGAGCCAAGTGTAAGTGGCTGGTGATTTTTAGATGAAATTTTCCTCCGGGAAATTTTATCTTTTTGGTGGGGAGTTATGTGAGGAGGTGGTTCACCAGCTCACTTACAATAGTGCTCTTATGCCTGTGGGAGCCAGTACACTTGTTAAGTGCACTTGTTAAGTGGGCGGACTTAAGTTTTGTACCAGCAACCGAAACATCTAGTGTTTGGGCTCATGTGAGAGCCCCAGTCATCAGCAGTCCATAAATGTTACCCTGGCCGGGGTGGCATGTCTGTGGACAGTGCTAGAGCTGATAGCATCATCTCATTGTATGGCATGGAGCCAGACAACTTTGCGCGCGAACGCCTAGGCCGCAGGCGTGGGGTGGGTAGACATGTGGGGCCCCACGCTCGCCGGCCACTTGAGTGGTTGTCATGGAGACAGCCGCCATCTTAGTAAACATCTTGAGCCGCCATGTTGGTCGGCCATCTTGGAGCTGCCCTAGGGGCTATGCTACACCGTCGCTGATTGGATGAGAGGGGTAGGCCGCTGTATGCCTTCCTCTCATTGGTTATTTCGAGAAGGACGCGGGAAGAGCCGGTGTGAGCATCATTCTGAACTCAGCCGCCACCTTGCCAAGACGCTTCCTGTACTCAATTCGGCCAAATTGATGTATAGGGCGTCGTGGTGGCTGGACTACAACTGCTGATGCTTCCTGCTTCACCTGCGACATCGGTCGTCACAGAATCCGGCCGAAGTCGTCGCTTGGAGGGGTTTAAGACATTATTGTATGCAGGGGTAGAGGTAAAGTGATCTGGGATCGTGGGGGAATGTGCATACGAGCAGCAACAGACTCGTAGATCCCATACCAGTGATGATTAGACTTGCTAGTGCTCTGTAGCGGTCGATGGGAATGGGGAAATTCGTGTCAGTGTTAAGGCAAATTTCCCAGGGTTGGTGTGAGACGCTATCGTTGTGCGTGTCACCTGGGTATGAACGCTTCACTTCACCGGGGAGTCGAGGGTGCGAACTCAGCCATGTTGAGTGGGAGGGGTTCGAGTGTGCGCCAATTTTCTGTATAAGTACCACGTAAGGAACTACCGCCGCCTACGCCACCCGGAGCGAGCCAGCCACCTATAGCGGGGTGCCTGATGTATGGGAATGGTGTGTAAAGCCGGCAGTGTGAATGAGTAAGTACCTATGTGTGTATTTCGGTGATTAGTAGTCTCTAAAGCTTGAATTCGAGGTCAAGTGTTCCGTCACATTGTCACGCAGCACCTGTTCAGGTGGAGTGAATTGTGGGCGAGGAGATTAATCACCTGTGTTGTCATCTTGTCAGTCCAGAGGGACTTGGTGTACACAGACGTACAGTGTGTGTGTGTGTGTGGGTACACACGGGAACACAGAATATACATAGATTAGCCAAGGACTGAGAGGTGTCCATGTAATAATTCTTTTATTTCATTGTGGTAATCATTTTTGATCGTCCGTGGGACGGAGTGATATCATTTCCATGTGTGGTCTTGCAGGTGTGGAATTCCAACACTGAGCGCTCAGGTATGTGTAACGCCAGTGATTCCTGGCAATGATTATTGTGGAGTGTGCCACAGTGTGGCTTAAATTTCTTGTAGTGTTCCCAGGGCCGTGACAAGTGTGATTTATATAAATATATATATTGTGGTTGCAGTATTAATTAACGTAATTTTGGTGAGGTTTGGTGAGTGACGAGGCCGTCTAGAGAGACCGCCCCCGCTCTGTCGAGTAACGTAACTCTCGAGTGTTTATCGGCATGCGTGACCGATAAATCACTCACCCATGTGATTTAAGGAGTGTGAGATTCTCCTTAGTGTTCCCAATAACGTTTGATAGCTGTAGGCTACATGTGTCAGCGGTAATTATATATATATATATAATCGTAGTGTCACGGTGCCCAGTGTTAATGTGTTATTTACTGTGTGGTGATTGCAATATATTGACCTATGTTCTAGGGGTCCTTTGCAGCAGTAAGTAAGTAAGTGTGTGCAGTATCCTAATATTTGGAAATTAGAGTACTTGCCGTGTGTGTTATTGCAAAGGGGGTTGTTATTTGATGGTGATTGTTGCTAGTGTTGAGCAATCACCATATGTGATTGCAGTTCAGTAAAACCATTGTGGGGCAGGGTTCTAGAGGGTTCATGTCCTGTAGGTTATTTTACTAGGTTCTGCAGTATTGTCATAGCAACCGGATTGTAACGTAAATCACTGTGATTTGTTAGTGTGATTTGTCATTGTCGTGGGGGAACTCGGCTGTAGACGAGTACTTGGATATACAAATATATTCTCCTGGTTATCTGGTAGGACATCGAAGTCCAGTATTCAGTGAGGTGATTGCGAGGCAATTAATATAACGTAACCAAGGGAACGCCCATTGCTTTAAGAGAATTTGTTCTTTGACAATTTGAGTAACGTAGAATGCGTTTGGGTTAATTTACTTTCCTGTAAGCAGCTACGGTAGTCTCGAGGAGCCTAGCCATCAGCCAGATAAGAATTAGAGTATTGTCTGTCGTAATTAACGGTCAGTGGGCCGGGTAATTGACGTGTTTCAGGAAGTCAAAGTAATTAATCTCGATCCTTGTTTGATCGACTCACACGAAGGCTACATTGTTCCATTAACGTAACGTCGTTATCTGCCCGGAAGTACCGGCATTGATTGACTCGTGAGAGGAGTAACGTCATTTAGAATAACGTAAACGTGGGGCTAATTACTGTTATTAGTCGCCTGAATTGGTCTGAGTATGGAAGGCTTAGACGGAATTCGTA
>NW_025554513.1:0-17550 GCF_020424385.1 Procambarus clarkii
CTATCGATGCAAATGTGTTCTTGTTTCAACCTCAGCGGCCGAGCAAAACGTTGAACGTTTAATGTAGAAACAGATAACGTTGAATTAACGATATCAACGACGATTCAACTTCGTTTTCACAAATGCTCAATAATTAACTTCGTTATTACTAATAAAAACCAATGTTAAAATAAACCTGATAAAAACCCAAATATATGAAACTTAAAACACCAAAATATATAGAAACGAGTATTCGAAAATATTAAATCGTAAAAAATAAGTAGCGAAACTTCGCTAATACTTACTTTTTCACTGTAAGCAAAGGCGACTACGTCCTTAACTTTGATTCCATTACTTAGCAATAACTTAAGTTGGCGAGAGAATGACTTAACATACTAAAACTTAAGTCTCTCGGGGATCGTCTCGCTCTTAAAATGATATAAGTTATTCAGATATTGTCTGGCAAGTTTAGTGATGTCTTTATTGTTTTGTTTTTTTATGTAACTTGAGTTATAGTTAGCTGCTTGTGGTTGTGTGTTTGTGTATGTGTGTGTGTGTTGGTGATTGTATTCTTATGGGTGTTTGTGATTGTGTGTTTTTTGTTGTGTTTGGGATTTTGTTTGTGATTGTGGTTGTGTTTGTGGTAGTGTTTGTGGTTATGTTTGGGATTGTGGTTGTGTTTGTGGTAGTGTTTGTGGTTTTGTTTGTGATTGTGGTAGTGTTTGTGATTGTGGTTGTGTTTGTGTTTGTGGTTGTGTTTGTGGTAGTGTTTGTGGTTGTGGTTGTGATTGTGTTTGCTATTGGGTGTTTGTGCTGGCAGTACTATTTTTCTGGTTGTGGTAGTTCTATTGGTGGTTTGGTGGTGTTGTGCTCCTTGATAGACGGTAAGTGTGAAATATAAAAGTATTGGAGCTCACTTACCTTGTTAGACACGTGTCTATTGACCTGCTGCGACCTTCCTCACCTTCTGGGGTAGTTCTGATGACAGCCAAACCTGTTTTTATGATTTATATTAGTATTCCTATTATTATTATCATTATTAATGCCAATAATGGTATATTCCTTGTCCGTCTACAGGTACAAGAAGGCACTGAGGTCTTCGAGGGCCACATCAAGGCTGGCACCATCTCGCCCCCCACCACCACTAGCAGCAGCCCTTTGGCACCCTCTTCCCACACCCCCATCACGCCTGTCCCAGAGGGCGGCGCCCCCACCTCTACCCCAGTCAGCACCACCACGCCCACACCCACGCCCATCGGCCTGCCCATAGCCAGGATCACCCTCACACGCCCGCGAGCCTCCGCTGCCCATTCCGGCCTCTACACCTGCACCAATACCTGCACAACACCTGTTAATCTCACGCTTCACGTGTTAATAGGTAAGAGAGGAAATGCGGAATTGGATCATTCTTTAGCTCTATTTCTCTGTCCGTCTGTTTGTGTGTCTGTCTCTTGTGTCTCCCTCTCGTTACTTCCCTTTTCCCTGTCTTTACCTCTGTCTTCATCTCTTTACTTCCCTCTTCTTCTCTTCGGCGCTGTCTCCCCCCCCCCTCTTCACGACCCTCTGTTTCCTCTTTTATGCCGGAGGTTCCCCTCTTTCAGAGATAATGCGTGTACCTTCACACAATATAAATAATAAAGGTTCCCTGTATTTTTATCTAAATAAAACGATATTATTGTAGAGAATAAAGCACAATTACGAAGCTGGAATCATTATTATTATTATTAATTATTGTTAATTATTATTAGTAGTAGTAGGATTAATTATTATTATTAAATATTAATTATTATTGTTAATATTACTAATTATTATTATCCTTGTTACGTCAGGAGACGAAGAGACGGCCGCTATGCAGCACTTGAGCGGGGCGTTGAGGCTCCTCCCGGCGGTCGGTGGTGCCAGCGCTCTTCTCTTTCCCCTTATGTTATCGTTTTGTCATCTGGTGTCTTGAGTTGGCTGACTGGCTGGCTGGCTGGCTGGCTATAGGGCTGGCTGGCTGGATGGCTGACTGACCGATTGACCGATTGACTGACTAACAAGCAGCTGAAATAATGTGCTAGGAGACTGACAGAAAACTTGACCCCACTCCGAGATGAGAAGTGCGTTCTGGCTACTAGGTACGATATATATATATATATATATATATATACATCCCAGACGCATTAAAGACAAATGTTATACTAGAATAATAGGCGCAAAGAACAGTATGATTGAACTAGAAGAACACGAAGGCTGTTCAAGAAGAACACCATAATAGATTTAAAAGACGAAGAATGGCTATAACATCGAGACAACATGAAGAACATGACCACTAAAGAACATGTTAGGGCAGAACAAGGGGTAGAATTAAACAAATAAAAGTGAAGGTCAGAGAAGTGAACACCAGCGTATGAACGTAGAACACCTCAAGGTAGAACATTGGTACCTCAAGGTAGAACACAGCTCCTTCAACACCTGTAGGATAACATGATAACTGGCAGCTGTCCCAACACCTGTAGAGAATACATGGTAAATCCCAGTTGCTTCAACTCCCCCTCCCCCCCCCCATAATAACACATCCAACACCTGCCTTTTTTTATTCCAACACCTGTCAGAGTCCCTTGCCACTTATCAGCACTTGTTAATCTTATCATCTAAAACCCGTAAAAATATCATTTTTGGGGATGTTTCCAGTGCACTTTTGCTTTGGACTGAGCTTGGGGACACTTCCTCTACTTGTCTTAAGTGTTGCAACGCAGGTCGACTCTTGCTAATTGGTTGAATCTTAGTGGCACTTAAGTGACGTGCCAACTTTGTTGAGGTTTTCATTACCTTGAAAATCCGTCTCGCAACACCTGACTTGACTTTGTTGCAACCCAACACCTGACTTGGGCTCTGTCACAAGCTTCAGCCTAACACCTGACCTGACTGGAACACATGTTCCAGCCCAACACCTGACATGACCAAGACAAATATTTCAGCCCATGTGTTTACACAAAAAAATTTATAACTGTAATGTTTTGTACATCAGCTAATCTAGGACTGTGGCACTTGAAGAAGCTTTGAGTGTTTTCATTTAGATTTGTTTTTGTCCAAATGTAAGTTTTACCAAGCATAGGTTAAGATGATTATGTGTTTGTCGAATCACTGTGAACAGTGGCCCTTTGTTGGCCGCTGGGGCACCTGTTAGATCTGATCCTGTTGTTTGTGTAGGTCAAATTGCATGGTTAGAGTGCAGACTGAGATTAAAATGAATGAATCATCAACTATCCAGCTGGAGAGGATCGTGAATGGGGGGGTTGGGAGGGATTAGACATACCAGAAAGATTGGGCTAAGGTCCTGTTAACCACAGGAAGGTTATACAAAGTCCACCACAATAGCTCGTTAACCAAGTATATTTTGGTCGTGGATAAAGCCCAGGAGTAAAGTGTGTTCAGTAAATATACACTGAAATGAAGGATATACATCTCAGTGAATACATTCATTACCCGTTCTCCATTTCCCATCCCTCAAACCCAAACATATGTTTTACCCAACTGGGACCACGATTCATCCACTATTTACGCACACAACAACGAAGACTGTACACCTTTCTTCAATCCACGTGGCTTTGTTTACATTTGTGGCTTTGTTTACATTTGTGGCTTTGTTTACATTCGTGGCTTTGTTTACAGTTCATTCAACTGTTTACGAGACTTCGAAACTTCACAATCGAAGATTACCATTCTTATAAACAACCTCCTGGTGTTTGAGAGCTCATAAACTATTTAATTGACTGAAGAAAGACGTACAAGTTTCGTCAGTGGTTGTGAATTCTGGCCCAGAAACGGACGAACCATCGCTACCTGCCTAAGCTATTGATGCACTGAAAGCGTCAATGTTATCCTGCTTTGATTTATAGTAACGCGATGCATTGTTGATGGATTGACCGTCTACGGTGAAATTGCAACTTAAGAGAAAGGGTTGAGAGAGGAGAAGGGGAGAAGGGGTGAGTAAGGGAGAAAGGGGAAGGAAAAATAGTCGACATTTTAATATAAAATGTATCTTTTTTCACCATACGCACATGCGTAAATGTGAGCACAAATACAAACATCTCTGTACCTTACGTGATGTATGCGATTGATGTGTATACAGACGTATTTACACATATATATACAGATGTTTATACATAATTGTATATATTTTCATGTGCACAGCTGAAATGCACACTTACACACACACACACACACACACACACACACACACACACACACACACACACACACACACACACACACACACACACACACACACACACACACACACACACACACACACACACACACACACACACACAAGCCAGGAATTTCTCAACATTTGCGTTTCTGTATTTAAAGACAGTTTCAGAGCAACAACGGCCTGATACTAACGATCCAATCATTAACAAATACATTGATTCAAAACCAACATCAGATGACTTCGTTTCATGGCCCCAGTGCCAATTAGTATAGATTATACAATACTGATTTTATGTATGATACATTTTGTTAGTAAAACTTATTAAAGTATATTTTGTATGATTCACCTCACTATTGTGTCTACACGTGAGTACACTGTTGTGTACTCACTTAAATCTACTCACTTTAAGTGAGTAGAGCTTCAACTCTACTTGCAAGATCTAGCTATTGGCTCCACTGCAATGTTGGTATCGGTGTTATTTTCAATCAGATGGAAACTGCAAATCAATAATGTCTGGCTCCTGTTATAGTTGGTTTACAGCTTTCCTTATCGTTCATGGTAAGCTTTACCTACTATAGTATTCCTTGGATACGACCCAATAATCTGTTTATAACCAGGCCTCAAAATTACTGCTGGGTGAAAAGGGGCGCACAGTTAAGGATTGGCCAGGGCTCGAATCCAAACGAAATCGCTGCCATTACACCGCCAGAGACTGTGTCTACTGCTCCTCAAGTGCATTTATTTTGGCTGCTATCTTTGTGCCAAAGAAGACAAGGTAAGGTAATTATTAGAAGAATTAAGCCAATTACATTTCACCGTATTCACCAACTTGAAAATCGTAACTTTAAAAAAGTAAAATAAAACAAAAATAAAATAAAAATGGTTGGCAGACAAAAGAACATCGAAACTGCATCGAAGGAACATAAAAATCCTCTCTAAAACACAGAATGCTGAGCGGGTTCTCAGTCAGCCAAGGCCTTGCTCTGAGGAAGATAGAGTACCCGTTACCCCCATACCCAATCATGCTCTGAGGATGTACCCATACCCAATCATGCTCTGAGGATGTACCCATACCCAATCATGCTCTGAGGATGTACCCATACCCAATCATGCTCTGAGGATGTACCCATACCCAATCATGCTCTGAGGATGTACCCATACCCAACCTTGCTCTGAGGATGTACCCATACCCAATCATGCTCTGAGGATGTACCCATACCCAACCTTGCTCTGAGGATGTACCCATACCCAACCTTGCTCTGAGGATGTACCCATACCCAATCATGCTCTGAGGATGTGCCCATACCCAACTTTGCTCTGAGGCAGTGCCCATAGTCAGTGTTGCCCTGAAGAAGGCCTAGACTGACCGAAAACGCGTTCAGCATTTCTATAAACAGCATTTTTGCTTCCCTATGCCAATCTCTCTCATTAAATACACATTAGTTCATGGGATAATATTCCATGTGTACAAAGTCTGCAAATATAAACAATTCTCCACAGTTTTTCTCTTGTTAGAGGACTTTGACCCAGAACCTCAGGTATGGATCATCCTGCAATTACCTCCCACAGTAGTTACCAGTTAACATGAACCACCCTGCCTACCTCCCCCAGGGAGGGTTGGGGGTTACCTTGTGAGGCAACTTGAAGTCTTGAGAGCTGCTTAAGCAGTTGGTAAGGTTTTGTGGATCTGGTTCGAGCTCGAGCATTTCAGAAAGAACACAACATGAGGTTTGGAGATCAGAGGGTGTAGAGGTTCTCTGTGATCTATACAGGTTGAAGTAGAATTATTACTGACCCACACACTGAAAGCTAATTAGTACCCAAATAATGACATTTTATATAATGTATATCCTTAGGGATTTTGGTAATGTAATAAATGCGTAATAGTTAAATATTATAACTTCCTCAAAGTCCTGTAAAATACTTTGCTTGGAAAAGCTTTTGATTCAAAGAACTAATGTATGAAATTTATTGCAACATCAAGTAATGTATAATTAGAACAAGGATTGACATCTCTATTTAATAAATAGAAAATATTCAAGGATTTTTTTCAAAATTCAGTTTGCTTAATGAGGGAATATTTCTCATTTTTTTTTTTTTGGTGAAACTTGAAGACCAGTGAAACAGTTTTTTTAGCATTTTTGAATGTCAAACGGGAGATATAATTTATGGTTTTCACTTATCAGCTGGTTCCATGACAAGTTTGTTGTATGGGCTTCCCATGATCCACAAACCTGGGTTTTCCAATTAAAAAATTAATGTATTTTAGTTTAATAATAAATGCATGCATACAAGCGTGCATATTTACACACACACACACACACACACACACACACACACACACGAAATATGATATGCAGATATGATAGAGCCCAGTAGGCTTATGAATCTGTACACCAGTTAATTGACAGTTGAGAGGTGGGACCAAAGAGCCAGAGCTCAACCCCCGCAAGCACAACTAGGTGAACACACTAAAAAAGTGCCAAAAAAGTAAACATCAGAGATAACAAAAACCTATTTGGATTATAGGAGCAGACTATGGTAGCTAAGAACTTTATAAAAAGAGAGAAAACCCCAGAGAAGATATGATCACAACGTTCAAGATACTGGCGATAAAAGGCAGAGTAAATAGAGACACCCTTTACACACTGAGGAGAGCAGTACGAGGGGACACTGACGTTAGTTGAAATACGGATAAGCTAGAGAAATGTTAAGAAATACTCGAATGCAGTGAGAGTCGTAAGCAGGACAAAACTACCACCATTACATAGTACGACTGACAGTGTACTGCACAGTGTGTAGTACACACTCCCCTACACACACTGTGTGACTCCCCCTACACACACTGTGTGACTCCCCCTACACACACTGTGTGTAGGGGAGTCTGATCGCACCAGGTGCAGTCAGCATGAGCTAGACGAAGGTTGTAGAGCAACATCTCACACTCAGTATACACATTACTAGGCAAGCATTACTATGCAATCATGCAACATACGCATGAAAGCAGTGAAAGTATATGGCAACGTTCAGCTTACAATTTTTGCGTTGGCAATAATGGCATGGAAAAAAAGTATTCGTAACAAATTTGATAATACCAAACAGAAATCTAATATTGTCCCAAAGTGCAACCCTTCCCCGAGCCTAAATTAAAAAATAAAAACAAAAAATCACCCATTCAAAATAGCCATTAGTAATTTTTACAGCGATCGTCTATTACCTAATTAAAAACTAAATGTTGGAAAGCATTTTACAAATTACAACCCATCCTCCACTGCTACAGATGTTCAAAGTCAGCCTCTGTCTATTTTAATATGCACGTACATGTTTAATACAGACAGAACTAGGCATGGAGGACCATGCCTAGTTCTCTCTGGATTAAACCCTAGTTCTATCTGGATTAAACCCTAGTTCTATCTGGATTAAACCCTAGTTCTATCTGGATTAAACCCTAGTTCTATCTGGATTAAACCCTAGTTCTATCTGGATTAAACCCTAGTTCTATCTGGATTAAACCCTAGTTCTATATGGATTAAACCCTAGTTCAATCTGGATTAAACCCTAGTTCTATCTGGATTAAACCCTAGTTCTATCTGGATTAAACCCTAGTTCTATCTGGATTAAACCCTAGTTCTATCTGGATTAAACCCTAAATCTATCTGAATTAAACCCTAGTTCTATCTGGATTAAACCCTAGTTCTATCTGGATTAAACCCTAGTTCTATCTGGATTAAACCCTACTTCTATCGGGATTAAACCCTACTTCTATCGGGATTAAACCCTAGTTCTATCGGGATTAAACCCTAGTTCTATCTGGATTAAACCCTAGTTCTATCTAGATTCTATCTGGATTTCTTCCCGCGTGATCTATAACAGACAGCACGAAAACATTTTATCAAACTAGCACGAATATATACAAAGTTTCGAACCTAAGTGGTCTGTATACAGCACATTGATAAGCTTACAGTGATAAGCTCACAGTGATAAGCTTACATTGATAAGCTCACAGTGATTGGCCTCTAATTCTGTTCCCAAGCTGGGAGAAACGTTTGTGTACCATTCCTTACACCCCATTTTCCCATCTTCCATCCTGATGATTGTGTTCACCTCAGTGTAAACAGGTCTCTAGGAGTTAGGTGACTATTGTGGGCGCATGCCAGGGTTTGGTCCCCCCCCCCCGTCGTTGGGTTGACGGGGGGGGGGGGGACCTCGAGAAATTTAACAGGGAAACCATAAGTAGATTGGTAACATTTCAAAAAATATATATATATATATATATATATATATATATATATATATATATATATATATATATATATATATATATATATATATATATATATGTGTGTGTGTGTGTCTGTGTATATCACGAAAATAAACACGTGATTAAAAATGTGACAATGTCAGACCACGGAGGAAAAATGAAACAGGAATTTCCTTAAGTACTTTCGTATATTAATACATCTTCAGAAGGAGTGAATTTACAGATCGAGTGATGGGTATAAATAGGCAGGAGAGAATGGTGAAGTGAGGTGAGGTACAATACGTGGACAACGCAGACGGCCCATTGGCCCAACAGAAACCTTTCCTCGAAAGAAAGAAACCTATACTCGAAACCTTTCCGTGGTCTGACATTGTCATATATATATATATATATATATATATATATATATATATATATATATATATATATATATATATAGATATATATAAATATATATATATATATATATATATATATATATATATATATATATATATATATATATATATATATATATATATATATATATATATATAACTGAAAACTCACACCCCAGAAGTGACTCGAACCCATACTCCCAGAAGCAACGCAACTGGTATGTACAAGACGCCTTAATCCACTTGACCATATTGCATATTGTCCTGGGGACCATTCAGGCTTGTTCGCATTTGTGTTCCTCACGTGTGCCCCAAAGAATGAGGTGATTTGGTAAAATGCTATGCCCAATATTACTATCCGTGTGCCGGCGGTGGGGTGGTTCAAATAGCCTCGGCTATCACCTCATTTTGTCCGGTCGTGTTGGTCAAGTGGATTAAGGCGTCTTGTACATACCAGTTGCGTTGCTTCTGGGAGTATGGGTTCGAGTCACTTCTGGGGTGTGAGTTTTCAGTTGCATATTGTCCTGGGGACCATTCAGGCTTGTTCGCATATATATATATATATATATATATATATATATATATATATATATATATATATATATATATATATATATATATATATATATATATATATATCTTAACGTTATTAGCCTATCTATGTTTGAAACTGTGTGAATCTGTCTGTGTTTGAAACGTTATGATCCAGCCCATTTTCGAAACTTTGGGAATCTTTTCATGTTGGAAACTTTATGAACCTGTCTATACTCGAAACCTTGCGAAACTGTTTATGTTCGAAACTTTGTGAACCTGTTTATGTTTGAAACTAATTTTCGAGACTAGCTTCATCAATTTTCTTCCCTAACCAAAACACCTACCAAAGCATGACTTTGAAAAAGGTTGTATACGTATACAAATATTAATCTGTATTTCATACAAAATCTGTTTTACATTAAACTGTATGCAAAGTTTATTATTTTAGTCAGAAAGCAGATTAATTGCCATAACCGCGAGCGGACAGGATGCATGTTTCTGGCCGGCCAACAGCCGAATACATATTATATTTACATTATTTACATATTGTATATTGTATGTATATGTGTAATTAATTTTTTTTTTCTTCAAAATTTAGAGTTGGCTAGACAGACACAGGCACAATATGCTGGAGAATTGAAAGCATAAAAACAAAACACCAGCAAGAAATATAAAAATTACCTCTGATTTGATTGCAAAAATCAACCAAAAACTCTGCTTGATTGCACTAAATCCGGATTACCAGATATATATATATATCATTATAGTCAAACATTTCATTATACATGATATGACATACACAAAATTTTGTTTATGGGGAGGGTCGAAAAGGACGTTTCATTTTATATGCCTAATATATATTTATTTGGCATTTATAATGTCAATTTATATGCTTGAAATTTTGAAAATAACTTTTTATGGCAATTTTCTAATGGAAGTTAATGGCTTTAGCTCTCTTAATCTTAATAGTCAGAAGTGTTTCATAATTTAAACTAACGGTTATAAAAAAAAAAACGTCAGGCGGCATTACAGGCGCCAACAGGAATAACGGGGGATTATGGTCCAAACAGGCACTCGACTGTTCTAACAGTCTACGGTGGTTATAATAATCTCCATTGGCCCACAACAGATAAAAGCGGTTTTTATAATTTGTATGCTCAAATTGGCTGCCAGGATTTGAAACAGACACTAACGGATTTATGACGCCAGAAGTAATAACGGTCGTTAACAGAGACCCCCAACGGTCATTACGTCCCCAACGGTCATAACGGTCTCCAACGGTCATAACGGCCGCAACGGTCATAACGGCCTCCAACGGTCATAACGTCCCCCAACGGTCATAACGTCCCCCAACGGTCATAACGGTCTCCAACGGTCATAACGGCCTCCAACGGTCATAACGTCCCCCAACGGTCATAACGGTCTCCAACGGTCATAACGGCCGCAACGGTCATAACGGTCTCCAGCGGTCATAACGGCCTCCAACGGTCATAACGTCCCCCAACGGTCATAACGGTCTCCAACGGTCATAACGGCCGCAACGGTCATAACGGTCTCTTATTTGAAAACGGTGTTCCTGGTCATACATAAAATTCGAGGTTTTCATGCGCCATTGGAAAACAAAAGACTGGATGTGCGTGCCAGAGTCGACGGGTGAAACAATGGAATAAAAACAGCCTAACCTGAAAAAAACAGCCCTCAGAGCGGAGACTAAAACAGAACTCTGGGCACAATAGACCTGAATGTGTCGGATTACGAAGAGTAAAAATCGTTTGTGTGGTTTAAACATAGTCAAACCCAGAACGTAAGAGACGCGTTCTAAAAACCACACACACACACACACACACACACACACACCTCGCGGCTTAGTGGTCAGTATGTTTGGGGGGTCGCAGTCCTAATGGCCCGGGTTCGGTTCTCGGCGGAGGCCGGAAACTAATAGGCAGAGTTTCTGTCACCCTGATGCGCACCTGTTCACCTAGCAGTAAATAGGTACCTGGGAACTGACAGCTGCTCCGGGCTGGTTCCTGGAATGTGTGTGTTACAGAGAAATATATGTAGTAGATATAATAGGGGAAAAAATTGATTAGAGAGGCGGGCTCCAAGAGCTAATAGCTCGATTCTGCAGACACAAATAGTAAAAATACACACACACACACAAACATACACATTAGTAATGGGGAAAAAGAACTAACCACAATACAGAAGTGCGTGTATCAAGAGAAAGGCACTATCAAAAGGAAGTGCAAATTCACTATAGTGGATATCACGACGAACCAAACACGCCAAGAAAGTCTGAAAGTTCGAGAGAAATTTATAAAAAGTTTAAAAGAAATTTCTAAGAGCAGCAAAACGTTTTAGAAAAGAAATAGGTTAGCGAGAGTGGCAGGGTTTGACCCAGCCAATGTGGTGAAAGTGGCAGGATTTGACGCAGCAGATGAGGTGAAAGTGACAGGATTTGACCCACCAAATGTGGTGAAAGGGGCAGGATTTGACCCACCAAACGTAGTGAAAGTGGCAGGATTTGACCCACCAAATGTGGTGAAAGTGGCAGGATTTGACCCACCAAATGTGGTGAAAGTGGCAGATTTCACCCACCAAATGTGGTGAAAGTTACAGGATTTGACCCACCAAATATGGTGAAAGTTACAGGTTTGACCCACCAAATGTGGTGAAAGAGGCAGGGTTTGACCTACCAAATGTGGTGAAAGTGGCAGGATTTGACCCACCAAATGTAGTGAAAGTGGCAGGATTTGACCCACCAAACGTGCTGAAAGTGACAGGATTTGACCCAGCACAATCTAAGGACAAGAGGCGATAGAGGCAGAAAGTGTTGGAGAAAAAATTTATACTGAAGACAGGTTGTGTTGGAGAAGGGCCCGAGCACCCGCGTGGCAGCAGAGTTCGACTATTGTTGGACTGGGATTTTATTTTGTCTATTGTTGAGAAAGAAAAATATGATTTTGGATTTTCTGGGAGTTCACCCACATCTGCTTCAGTGTCCTCCCATTTTGAGTTTCGATATCCTTTCGTATTTTGGGGAGAGATAGAGCTAGAAGACCTATTGCTAATCCTGTGATCATCTATAATACGCAGGCGGTGTAATAGATAATTAGTTAGTTGTTGTACATTTGACCTTCTACCTGTTATCACAACTAAAACATTGTTGTGATAAAGTTATCGACCAATGCATAGAAATTCCGGTGCTACAAGAACATTATAAATGTATTAATATTTACTTTATCTTCTCGAGCTAAAGAAAGAACATTGGATTCGATAGGTTTACGGGGGAGTTGCCTAGATTTTAAACGTTTCTGGTATGGCAAAATGCTCTTGAGATTCGACGCTAGTCATCCAAGCTCCCATAACCCCAATCATTCACTTTTAGATTATCAAATATTGATCCACACTCATTTTTACCCTTACCCCTTATACTCGTGTCCACACCAACCAATCCAGGCGCTCATGCTCGTCTCCCTATCACCAATCCTCACCCCTTTATACTAGTCTTCCTGTCGACCTCCTCATACTAGTCTCTCTTCCAATCAGCTCCACTCCTTATACTCCTGTTTATACCAATTAATAACACCAATCCCTCATATCACTCCAGCCAGACTCACCCCTTCTCCATCTGCTCCCACCAGTTTGTCAAATTTGTACAAACTTGACCCATTTTTAAGTTACAATATTGCACAACAGTTTAAGAAAAAACTCTGATAGGATAGGGAGAGTTACAATGTCTCATATATTATATTCATATTGTATGTTCAGTGAGGCTTTTTCTTTAATCTTTCATATTTATTCTCTGACCGCTTAATCCTTTTGACTATGCTAATGTATGTATATATTATATATATATAGAGCTGCGATATAGATATATATCAGAGAGCTGCGGCCTCTGCTAAATAATAATGTCTTAGCCGTACACTTGAATACTATGTAACCCTTACCTAGGTTTTGGTTTCCCTTTCACTTACGATTTTCGTAGACTTCTATATCTTAGTTCCCCCCTTGAATTGAGATTTTTTGGTGCTTATTTTGAGTGACGTCTTGTATTATAATTATTTATGCTGAATTAAGGCACTGAATACAATATTTGGTGTTTATTAATGTGTAATAAGTTTCTTTTAATGTGTGCAGTTAGTCATCTGTAATTTGTTTGAATTCTTTTGAGGTTGTATAAGTTATTTCTAATTTGTTTACAACTGTAACTTCGAATTAGAATTTGCTGTCTTTCTGTTTGTTCTAATTTGTACAATTATTCATTAGTTTATATATTATATTATAGTAACCAACCCGAATCAAAGTTTCTTATTATGCGGATTAGTTTAATTTAAGACCTTTTACATATGTGTGTAGAAATAAAATGCAGAGCCCGGAGTAACGAAGATAGTTAATTTGCAATGAATGGCTCGCTGCAGTGCCTCGCTTCCCTCTCACGCAGTCACTATTTTGCAGAGTTAAGAAGTCCTCGGCAAGTTACCTCATCGGCTTAAGGAAAGTTGTGCAAAGTCTTAGGAAGGTGGAATTGATGGGGGTCGTTGTTTTGGGTCTTCCTCGACTTTTAGTCTGTGAGTGGAATGGGTTTTTTTCTCTCTCCTCGTGTGTTTGTGTGTTTTCGTTAATGTAGTCGTGTGTGTGTGTGTGTGTGTGTGTGTGTGTGTGTGTGTGTGTGTGTGTGTGTGTGTGTGTGTGTGTGTGTGTGTGTGTGTGTGTGTGTGTGTGTGTGTGTGTGTGTGTGTGTGTGTGTGTGTGTGTGTGTGTGTGTGTGTGTGTGTGTGAAGGTGTTGCAGGTATTTCAATGTTTGATTATTTGTGTGTGTGTGTGTGTGTGTGTGTGTGTGTGTGTGTGTGTGTGTGAAGGTGTTGCAGGTATTTCAATGTTTGATTATTTGTGTGTGTGTGTGTGTGTGTGTGTGTGTGTGTGTGTGTGTGTGTGTGTGTGTGTGTGTGTGTGTGTGTGTGAAGGTGTTGCAGGTATTTCAATGTTTGATTATTTGTGTGTGTGTGTGTGTGTGTGTGTGTGTGTGTGTGTGTGTGTGTGTGTGTGTGTGTGTGTGTGTGTGTGTGTGTGTGTGTGTGTGTGTGTGTATGTGTGTGTGTGTGTATGTGTGTGTGTGTGTGTTTGTGTGTGTGTGTATGTGTATGGGTGCATTATGTGCTTGAAATTCTATATTATTAGTGGAGGATGTTTATGTGTTTTTTTTTTGTGTTTGTGTATGTGTGACAAGGTTTGTGTACTTGTGTGAAAAGGTACATATTTTAGTGTTTGTGTATATATGAGCTTAAATATGTGTGAATTGTATTATTTTGTTGTTGTGTGTATATATATGTGTGTATCTATGAATATGTGCTTACTTGTGATCTTTTCTATTTATTTCAAATCTCTGCTTTTATTGTTATTATGTTCGTTATATTTATCATTATTCTTGCTTTATTAGTAAATATTTTAGATGTTTTGGGGATTAAATTTCTTGCTGCCAGTAAGCGCTTCACTTATAAATTCAACCCTGTCAATCATCGTGTTTCCAACCCTGTCAATCATCCTGGTTCCAACCCTGTCAATCATCATGGTTCCAACCCTGTCAATCATCATGGTTCCAACCCTGTCAATCATCATGGTTCCAGCTCTGTCAATCATCCTGGTTCCAGCCCTGTCAATCATCCTGGTTCCAACCCTGTCAATCATCCTGGTTCCAGCCCTGTCAATCATCCTGGTTCCAACCCTGTCAATCATTCTGGTTCCAACCCTGTCAATCATCCTGGTTCCAACCCTGTCAATCATCCTGGTTCCAACACTGTCAGGCATCCTGGTTCTATTAATACGTCACATTTTTTAACGTATTAGTCGGTAAGAAATGAGCCGTAGAGGATGAGAGAAAGCAGATACCCGCTCCATTTGGTGCTGGCTTCTGATATCCTCAAGGATGAAGTGCTATCCTTATCCCATTTACTTTTACCATTGTTATTGTTATAAGTTTTTTTATTATTAGTCAAATTCTCAAAGGAAATCACACTGATGTGATATATTAACGAGGCCATCAATTAGAGCAATGCAGGGAATTCGAACCGGTGACTTGGGGTCTTTCAGGTCGCGTACCTTACCTCTGAACAAGAGGACGACCAGACACAACCAGTTTCTAAAACAGCGGTTTTAGACTGGTCGTGTCTGGTCGTCATGTGTATTGGACGTTTAGACTGGTCGTGCAAATCTCCGGTGTGACACTTTAATATTTGTTATCTCAGAAAGGACTAACAAATCAGGGTTTTTTCAGGTCGGGATATTTATGAGGGAAACGCACGTTATATCAGTCAGAAAAAATACTTTCGTTAGAATATTTTTGGGGGACAAAATGATTAAATTTCCCGGAAAAGAGCATTTGGTCCACGCCAACCTCTCATGTGTGTAAATTTATCACCCTCTAAATGCCCCCCTTTTTTCAAGCTTTTGTCCTGAAGTTCCCAATGGAACTGTAGTTCTCCCTTTGTTGGGGACAGTTAGGGTTACTGTGGTCTCCATTGCCAATGATTGGTCATTTACCAGTATGCAACCAACAAGAGTTATCTTGATCCTATGTATCTACTGACTGCAAGAAAAAGTGACCAGATATCTAACCTTTTCCTCCAGTCACAGCAAGGACCAATTGTTGTGAACCGACTATGCTAGCTAGCAATTGTGGTAGAGATGATGACCTTTGACACAGATCTTTCGGTCGTATATTGAGGAGAGGATTCCGTCCGGTTGACCCTGACTGACAGTGATGTTAATGGGTCACAGTTACTCCTGTGACCCATATTAATGTGCCACAGGAGTAAGAGGGCACAAGAGGGCACTGAACGTCACTGCCTCCACTTTGTTTACGCTTCGACACCCACTCACACTCCTCAAGTGTTGACAACTCAAGAAAGAAAGAAATATCGTAGGAGATACACTGGATCTTCATTGTTACTTGATAACAATCGAGTAACTTGTTAACGGTGGTCTTTACCGGCTGTCTTCAAGGTAAAGAAGTAGGTTCAGAAAAAGTCAAGGTGAAAATGTTGAGGGTGGAGGTATTGGGTGGTGGAGTGTGTGGCTAGAGGGGTAGATAAGGGGTGGTACACTATGAGGATGGAATGGTAGATATGGAGTGGTAGATTGCTTCTCATAATGACCAAGACATGACAAAATAAAACAGCATAGCGCATTTTTTTTTTTTTAGGTTAATAATAGCATGTAGTGATATAATGCTGCCTGTGAAAGAGCGCTACGAGGCCACTATGAGTCACCTACGAGGCCACTACCAGTCCGCTACGAGGCCACTACCAGTCCACTACGAGGCCACTACCAGTCCGCTACGTGGTCCTACACACACTTTAATAACTCAATAACTCTGTGAGACCGTCCGGCCTCACAAGATAACCTCGAAGATAATAACTTTCTCATCACATCACCACAGGAACAGATGTGAATCAACTATCACATAAATATATACACGTGACCAAATATTTCCATCTTGATTCACCGTTGATCTAAATATCTCGCCCCGGCACGTCTCACGAAGGACTATATATATATATTATGAGACGTCACAACTGTATGAAAGTTACCGAACGAAAAGAAAAAAAACCAGAAGTTGAAAATATTATTGTTGCCTCCGTAAATGCAAATTGATAATTGTGTTGCAGTCGTATCTTCCACCAGAGACTATGACGCACACGGCTACAGACAGAACTCATTTGTTTTTAATACCTCGATTTGTAAGCATGCAAAACAAAAACAAATAATATAGCTTTTTTTTATATCACTCCCCCCCCTTCCCCCATCCCCCCCCCCCCCCCCGACCCCACACCACCCCTACACTATGCATATATACGCGGGGTAATTTCGATGTGTGGTATGTTTGGAATTGTGTTTGTGTGACATGATCGGGTGATACTTGCCCTTTGGGACTCGAACCCCCGCCCCCCCTTTCCAACACCCCCCCCCCCAACCCCCCAACCCCCACCCCCCACCCCCCCTCTCACTTATAACTGTATACGGTTCTGCTTCAGTTTCGAACTGTTGCAACCTCGTCCTCCATCTATATAATATATATATATATATATATATAATATATATATATATATATATATATATATATATATATATATATATATATATATATATACTAGGTGTGTGTATTCACCTAGTTGTGCTTGCAGGGTTTGAGCTTTGCTCT
>NW_025554514.1:0-26910 GCF_020424385.1 Procambarus clarkii
GGGTGGTGATGGTGGTGGAGCCGTGACCTCCAGGTAGTGGGCTGGTCGTGGTGGTGGTGATTAACGCCCGTGAGTGTGGTACACAGCAGCCGTCTCCCTCTTTTGTATGTGCGTCTCTCCTCTCTTCTGGCTCCCACCTGTGGGTGAACAGAAAGGCGACAATATCGTGCTCCCAAGATATGTTATGTGACCCTGTAGTTTGTATAGGGTTACACAGTCCAGTCATACCGCTCTCCTCCTGGCAACAACTACACTTAAATTTTTAAAATAATCCAATTAACACTGAATGATATTGACTTGGTGGAACATAAGACAGTAACAGAGGAAAGTTAGAGAAGAGAGAATAAGGTCATCACTACCTTTAACTTGTCACAAAAAAAAATCAACACTAATAGACAAAACACTAGCCTAAACTTAACTGTACCGTTCCTAATCTTAAGTACATAATTAACCATTACTCCCACCCTTAACCTACAGCCACCTACGTGACCCAGAGTGTCTCCCTAGCTTCTCCGCCGGTCAACAACTCCAAACTGTTGCCACCCCTGTGACCAGACTATCTAACGTCGAGCGTCCCCAACGTGAAGTCTACTGACATACTAAGCCTCCCCCTAGCATGCTGTACAAGACCAGTACACCTCGGGTTATTGCGTTCAAATGGAGTAAAACAGTCGATCGCAATAATCTGAGCAGAACCCACTACTTAAAACTTAAAAACTACACCTGCCACTCCCCACTGACCTGGAGACCAGCGGTGGCTGGGTGTCCCCGTGGGACATGCGAGGTCACCTGTCACACTCAGGTGAGCTCCACTACCAACACCGCTAAGTTCCCAAATCACCAAATCTTATCACTAACATTAATCACTACACACGCAAGTTCTGGTGAACATTCCCTGAACACCACAAAACTCACAAAATCACTAAACCACAACACCAGAGAATCACTATCTCCTAGCCTGAAAAAAACTCGCTAAATCGCGAAAGTAAAACACCTGTCAAGATCTCCCTGATAGCGCCTGAGCGGCAAAAAGACACGTGGGACTGAACAATGTTAAAAGAACACCAACTACCTACAACATTGTTCAACACCGCTGCCATCATTGTAACGGGGGGTGGGGGGAAATAGCTCTATCTTGTCCATTATTCCACCCCCCAGTTAACTAACGAGGCCGGGGGAAACAGCTCTCTCTAGTCCGTTATCCCGTCCCCAGTTAGCTAACTATTCTAGAGCACTCCCAGAGTTCCTAAGGCAACCTCTCTCGTTCAACACCTTGTAACCTAGGTATTTGACTACCTAGGTGCTAAGACTACAAGGCGCCGTAACTGGATCAGCTACCCGAAACTCTAGAGAGAACTCTAGAATACAGAATCATTGCCACAAACGTATAAGAGAAAACGAAAGGAAAGAAATGAATAGTGAAGTAATTAGTGAGGGTTTGGGGTGAGAGGGAGAGAGGTGGGAGGAGCGAGGAGGGTCATTAGTTGAAAGTGAGAGTTTAGAGAGGGGTGGAGGGAGAGGTGTAGATAGGTAGAAGTAGAAGAGTAGATAGAAGTAGAAGAGTAGATAGTAGAAGACGAAATGCTGCCACCATCCATTCATGATCATTACATACAAGACAAGGAATGGAACTTGCCTGTATCACAAAATTCTCAAAGGATGTTATCATGAGTTCATTATTAGTATGTTCCCTCTGTACCATGTATCAACTCCAAACATGTACTCATTATATCATGAAACCAGTAACCACAGAGGCTTTCTCACCTCAACTCAAAGCTCTAGGGAACAAAGTTAAACACAATTTAAATAATAAATTCATAATTATATTTCACATGAAGTATCATAATTTAGCAATTCAATTAAAATGTTCCAGTTTAATATGCAAAGTGAGTCATCATCCAAGAATTCGAGAACCCTACAACTTGACTGCCCCTGATCATCACACAACACTTGTAAAACACGACCAAGTCACCTTAATGTTCACTCACCGAGGACTGAGTCTAAGTTGAATAGAGAGGGGGGGGGGGTCTGTAGCTTGACAGAGACTGTCTCGCCCCTGCCGGCCGACAGCCTCCCTCTAGGGCTGTCCTCTGCTCTGCTCGTCTGCTGTTCTGTCTGTTAATGCTTCATGCTCGATAGCTCTCCGAGTTTATATTGGGGAACCTAGTAGCTAACTCCGCCCACAAGTAGATAGCCTCCGGCACTACCAAGCCACTCCTTAAACGTCGGCATGTTTGAAGGCTACCCGGCTCCAATTATACGCTTAGCGGAAGCAAGGTGAAATTATCATGATCTGACCTCAGGTCACTTGGGGTCATTAACGGTTAGAGGTGTGAGATCTCAGGCAGACAACTGGCGCCTCTCAGATCCTTGTCTGTGACTCATGTACTCTATATATATTTTAAATAAACTAACCCAAACACTTTTACAGTGTTACAATTGCATATATCGACGTTTCAGCCGGATTAGAGCGGTTTTACGTGTACATCTTCCATCGTTAATATAAACGGAAAATCAAGAACATTATAGTTAATTCTAATGAAAACACATTGTTTTTTATCATTTGTATTGGAAACAACATTGTCATATGTCTTTTCTTGGATCTAAATAATACGAAACCTCGCTCTATGATTTGAAGTTAAAATCCTCAAATATGGTTATATAGTGACTTTTTTCACGTTTTTCATGTAGTTTGATATTACGTAAATATATTCATTTTTACCAATATTTCGATACTATTTCATGTAGTATCACGATATGTGATTTGGCCTTCAAATCTCAGAATTTCGCATAATATTGCATTTTAAGCAAGTTTTCTTGCATTTTGTTTCGTACGAAAAATCATCGAATTTAGCAATATTTTGACGTTTATCATCTCCTTTTCCTTCATGTGATTTAAACAAAATATCATCGAATTAGGCAATATTTTGCCGTTTTCCACGTTTTTGTGAATTTTCAGTCCATGGGTTTTAATTCATATATATACGATAAAAATGATGCAAACACATAATTGATTAGATAATAACCTTAAATACTTCATTTTCAATCATCTATTTGTTTCTCGTTAAAATACTGAGTAAGATATTGAAAAGGGGAGAAGTTCGGTTTTTATTGCATATATCGACGTTTCAGCCGGATTAGAGCGGTTTTACGTGTACATCTTCCATCGTTAATATAAACGGAAAATCAAGAACATTATAGTTAATTCTAATGAAAACACATTGTTTTTTATCATTTGTATTGGAAACAACATTGTCATATGTCTTTTCTTGGATCTAAATAATACGAAACCTCGCTCTATGATTTGAAGTTAAAATCCTCAAATATGGTTATATAGTGACTTTTTTCACGTTTTTCATGTAGTTTGATATTACGTAAATATATTCATTTTTACCAATATTTCGATACTATTTCATGTAGTATCACGATATGTGATTTGGCCTTCAAATCTCAGAATTTCGCATAATATTGCATTTTAAGCAAGTTTTCTTGCATTTTGCTTCGTACGAAAAATCATCGAATTTAGCAATATTTTAACGTTTATCATCTCCTTTTCCTTCATGTGATTTAAACAAAATATCATCGAATTAGGCAATATTTTGCCGTTTTCCACGTTTTTGTGAATTTTCAGTCCATGGGTTTTAATTCATATATATACGATAAAAATGATGCAAACACATAATTGATTAGATAATAACCTTAAATACTTCATTTTCAATCATCTATTTGTTTCTCGTTAAAATACTGAGTAAGATATTGAAAAGGGGAGAAGTTCGGTTTTTATTGCATATATCGACGTTTCAGCCGGATTAGAGCGGTTTTACGTGTACATCTTCCATCGTTAATATAAACGGAAAATCAAGAACATTATAGTTAATTCTAATGAAAACACATTGTTTTTTATCATTTGTATTGGAAACAACATTGTCATATGTCTTTTCTTGGATCTAAATAATACGAAACCTCGCTCTATGATTTGAAGTTAAAATCCTCAAATATGGTTATATAGTGACTTTTTTCACGTTTTTCATGTAGTTTGATATTACGTAAATATATTCATTTTTACCAATATTTCGATACTATTTCATGTAGTATCACGATATGTGATTTGGCCTTCAAATCTCAGAATTTCGCATAATATTGCATTTTAAGCAAGTTTTCTTGCATTTTGTTTCGTACGAAAAATCATCGAATTTAGCAATATTTTGACGTTTATCATCTCCTTTTCCTTCATGTGATTTAAACAAAATATCATCGAATTAGGCAATATTTTGCCGTTTTCCACGTTTTTGTGAATTTTCAGTCCATGGGTTTTAATTCATATATATACGATAAAAATGATGCAAACACATAATTGATTAGATAATAACCTTAAATACTTCATTTTCAATCATCTATTTGTTTCTCGTTAAAATACTGAGTAAGATATTGAAAAGGGGAGAAGTTCGGTTTTTATTGCATATATCGACGTTTCAGCCGGATTAGAGCGGTTTTACGTGTACATCTTCCATCGTTAATATAAACGGAAAATCAAGAACATTATAGTTAATTCTAATGAAAACACATTGTTTTTTATCATTTGTATTGGAAACAACATTGTCATATGTCTTTTCTTGGATCTAAATAATACGAAACCTCGCTCTATGATTTGAAGTTAAAATCCTCAAATATGGTTATATAGTGACTTTTTTCACGTTTTTCATGTAGTTTGATATTACGTAAATATATTCATTTTTACCAATATTTCGATACTATTTCATGTAGTATCACGATATGTGATTTGGCCTTCAAATCTCAGAATTTCGCATAATATTGCATTTTAAGCAAGTTTTCTTGCATTTTGTTTCGTACGAAAAATCATCGAATATAGCAATATTTTGACGTTTATCATCTCCTTTTCCTTCATGTGATTTAAACAAAATATCATCGAATTAGGCAATATTTTGCCGTTTTCCACGTTTTTGTGAATTTTCAGTCCATGGGTATTAATTCATATATATACGATAAAAATGATGCAAACACATAATTGATTAGATAATAACCTTAAATACTTCATTTTCAATCATCTATTTGTTTCTCGTTAAAATACTGAGTAAGATATTGAAAAGGGGAGAAGTTCGGTTTTTATTGCATATATCGACGTTTCAGCCGGATTAGAGCGGTTTTACGTGTACATCTTCCATCGTTAATATAAACGGAAAATCAAGAACATTATAGTTAATTCTAATGAAAACACATTGTTTTTTATCATTTGTATTGGAAACAACATTGTCATATGTCTTTTCTTGGATCTAAATAATACGAAACCTCGCTCTATGATTTGAAGTTAAAATCCTCAAATATGGTTATATAGTGACTTTTTTCACGTTTTTCATGTAGTTTGATATTACGTAAATATATTCATTTTTACCAATATTTCGATACTATTTCATGTAGTATCACGATATGTGATTTGGCCTTCAAATCTCAGAATTTCGCATAATATTGCATTTTAAGCAAGTTTTCTTGCATTTTGTTTCGTACGAAAAATCATCGAATTTAGCAATATTTTGACGTTTATCATCTCCTTTTCCTTCATGTGATTTAAACAAAATATCATCGAATTAGGCAATATTTTGCCGTTTTCCACGTTTTTGTGAATTTTCAGTCCATGGGTATTAATTCATATATATACGATAAAAATGATGCAAACACATAATTGATTAGATAATAACCTTAAATACTTCATTTTCAATCATCTATTTGTTTCTCGTTAAAATACTGAGTAAGATATTGAAAAGGGGAGAAGTTCGGTTTTTATTGCATATATCGACGTTTCAGCCGGATTAGAGCGGTTTTACGTGTACATCTTCCATCGTTAATATAAACGGAAAATCAAGAACATTATAGTTAATTCTAATGAAAACACATTGTTTTTTATCATTTGTATTGGAAACAACATTGTCATATGTCTTTTCTTGGATCTAAATAATACGAAACCTCGCTCTATGATTTGAAGTTAAAATCCTCAAATATGGTTATATAGTGACTTTTTTCACGTTTTTCATGTAGTTTGATATTACGTAAATATATTCATTTTTACCAATATTTCGATACTATTTCATGTAGTATCACGATATGTGATTTGGCCTTCAAATCTCAGAATTTCGCATAATATTGCATTTTAAGCAAGTTTTCTTGCATTTTGCTTCGTACGAAAAATCATCGAATTTAGCAATATTTTAACGTTTATCATCTCCTTTTCCTTCATGTGATTTAAACAAAATATCATCGAATTAGGCAATATTTTGCCGTTTTCCACGTTTTTGTGAATTTTCCGTCCATGGGTATTAATTCATATATATACGATAAAAATGATGCAAACACATAATTGATTAGATAATAACCTTAAATACTTCATTTTCAATCATCTATTTGTTTCTCGTTAAAATACTGAGTAAGATATTGAAAAGGGGAGAAGTTCGGTTTTTATTGCATATATCGACGTTTCAGCCGGATTAGAGCGGTTTTACGTGTACATCTTCCATCGTTAATATAAACGGAAAATCAAGAACATTATAGTTAATTCTAATGAAAACACATTGTTTTTTATCATTTGTATTGGAAACAACATTGTCATATGTCTTTTCTTGGATCTAAATAATACGAAACCTCGCTCTATGATTTGAAGTTAAAATCCTCAAATATGGTTATATAGTGACTTTTTTCACGTTTTTCATGTAGTTTGATATTACGTAAATATATTCATTTTTACCAATATTTCGATACTATTTCATGTAGTATCACGATATGTGATTTGGCCTTCAAATCTCAGAATTTCGCATAATATTGCATTTTAAGCAAGTTTTCTTGCATTTTGTTTCGTACGAAAAATCATCGAATTTAGCAATATTTTGACGTTTATCATCTCCTTTTCCTTCATGTGATTTAAACAAAATATCATCGAATTAGGCAATATTTTGCCGTTTTCCACGTTTTTGTGAATTTTCAGTCCATGGGTATTAATTCATATATATACGATAAAAATGATGCAAACACATAATTGATTAGATAATAACCTTAAATACTTCATTTTCAATCATCTATTTGTTTCTCGTTAAAATACTGAGTAAGATATTGAAAAGGGGAGAAGTTCGGTTTTTATTGCATATATCGACGTTTCAGCCGGATTAGAGCGGTTTTACGTGTACATCTTCCATCGTTAATATAAACGGAAAATCAAGAACATTATAGTTAATTCTAATGAAAACACATTGTTTTTTATCATTTGTATTGGAAACAACATTGTCATATGTCTTTTCTTGGATCTAAATAATACGAAACCTCGCTCTATGATTTGAAGTTAAAATCCTCAAATATGGTTATATAGTGACTTTTTTCACGTTTTTCATGTAGTTTGATATTACGTAAATATATTCATTTTTACCAATATTTCGATACTATTTCATGTAGTATCACGATATGTGATTTGGCCTTCAAATCTCAGAATTTCGCATAATATTGCATTTTAAGCAAGTTTTCTTGCATTTTGCTTCGTACGAAAAATCATCGAATTTAGCAATATTTTAACGTTTATCATCTCCTTTTCCTTCATGTGATTTAAACAAAATATCATCGAATTAGGCAATATTTTGCCGTTTTCCACGTTTTTGTGAATTTTCCGTCCATGGGTATTAATTCATATATATATACGATAAAAATGATGCAAACACATAATTGATTAGATAATAACCTTAAATACTTCATTTTCAATCATCTATTTGTTTCTCGTTAAAATACTGAGTAAGATATTGAAAAGGGGAGAAGTTCGGTTTTTATTGCATGACTACCTAGGTGCTAAGACTACAAGGCTCCGAGACTTGATCAGTTACCCGAAACTCTAGAGAGAACTCTAGAATACAGAATCATTGCCACAAACGTATAAGAGAAAGCGAAAGGAAAGAAATGAATAGTGAAGTAATTAGTGAGGGTTTGGGGTGAGAGGGAGAGAGGTGGGAGGAGCGAGGAGGGTCATTAGTTGAAAGTGAGAGTTTAAAGAAGGGTGGAGGGAGAGGTGTAGATAGGTAGAAGTAGAAGAGTAGATAGTAGAAGTAGAAGAGTAGATAGTAGAAGAAGAAATACTGCCACCATCCATTCATGATCATTACACACAAGACAAGGAATGGAACTTGCCTGTATCACAAAATTCTCAAAGGATGTTATCATGAGTTCATTATTAGTATGTTCCCTCTGTACCATGTATCAACTCCAAACATGTACTCATTAAATCATGAAACCAATAATCACAGAGGCTTTCTCACCTCAACTCAAAACTCTAAGGAACACAGTGAAAGACCATTTAAATAATAAATTCAACAATTATATTTTTCATGATAAGTATCATAACTTAAGCAATCCAAGTAAAATGTTAACGATTAATATTCAAAGTGAGTCATCCTCCAAGAATCTGAGAGAACTACAACTGACTGCCCCTGATCATCACACAATACTTGTAAAACACGACCAAGTCACCTTACTGTTCACTCACCGAGGACTGAGTCTAAGTTGAATAGAGAGGGGGGGGGGGGTCTGTAGCTTGACAGAGACTGTCTCGCCCCTGCCGGCCGACAGCCTCCCTGCTAGGGACGTCTTCTCTACTGGCTCGTCTGCTGTTCTGTCTGTTAATCCTTCATGCTCGATAGCTCTCCGAGTTTATATTGGGGAACCTAGTAGCTAACTCCGCCCACAAATAGATAGCCTCCGGCACTACCAAGCCACTCCTTAAACGTCGGCATGTTTGAAGGCTACCAGACTACAACTAAGAGATTATCAGAAGCAAGGTGAAATTCGCATGATCTGACCTCAGGTCACTTGGGGTCATTAACGCTTTGAGGTGTGAGATCTCAGGCCGACAAACTGGCGCCTCTCAGATCTTTGTCTGTGACTCATGTACTCTATGTATGTATTAAACTAAACCAAACACTTTTACAGTGTTACAGCATATATCGACGTTTCAGCCGGATTAGAGCGGTTTTACGTGTACATCTTCCATCGTTAATATAAACGAAAAATCAAGAACATTATAGTTAATTCTAATGAAAACACATTGTTTTTTATCATTTGTATTGGAAACAACATTGTCATATGTCTTTTCTTGGATCTAAATAATACGAAACCTCGCTCTATGATTTGAAGTTAAAATCCTCAAATATTGTTATATAGTGACTTTTTTCACGTTTTTCATGTAGTTTGATATTACGTAAATATATTCATTTTTACCAATATTCCGATACTATTTCATGTAGTATCACGATATGTGATTTGCCCTTCAAATCTCAGAATTTCGCGTAATATTGCATTTTAAGCAAGTTTTCTTGCATTTTGTTTCGTACGAAAAATCATCGAATTTAGCAATATTTTGACGTTTATCATCCCCTTTTCCTTCATGTGATTTAAACAAAATATCATCGAATTAGGCAATATTTTGCCGTTTTCCACGTTTTTGTGAATTTTCAGTCCATGGGTTTTAATTCATATATATACGATAAAAATGATGCAAACACATAATTGATTAGATAATAACCTTAAATACTTCATTTTCAATCAACTATTTCTTTCTCGTTAAAATACTGAGTAAGATATTGAAAGGCGGAGAAGTTCTGATTTTATTGCATATATCGACGTTTCAGCCGGAATAGAGCGGTTTTCGTGTACATCTTCCATCGGTAATATAAACGGAAAATCAGGAACATTTTAGTTAATTCTAATGAAAACACATTGATTTTTATCATTTGTATTGGAAACAACATTGTCATATGTCTTTTCTTGGATCTAAATAATACGAAACCTCGCTCTATGATTTGAAGTTAAAATCCTCAAATATGGTTAAATAGTGACTTTTTTCACGTTTTTCATGTAGTTTGATATTACGCAAATATATTCATTTTTACCAATATTCCGATACTATTTCATGTAGTATCACGATATGTGATTTGGCCTTCAAATCTCAGAATTTCGCATAATATTGCATTTTAAGCAAGTTTTCTTGCATTTTGTTTCGTACGAAAAATCATCGAATTTAGCAATATTTTGACGTTTATCATCCCCTTTTCCTTCATGTGATTTAAACAAAATATCATCGAATTAGGCAATATTTTGCCGTTTTCCACGTTTTTGTGAATTTTCCGTCCATGGGTATTAATTCATATATATATACGATAAAAATGATGCAAACACATAATTGATTAGATAATAACCTTAAATACTTCATTTTCAATCATCTATTTGTTTCTCGTTAAAATACTGAGTAAGATATTGAAAAGGGGAGAAGTTCGGTTTTTATTGCATATATCGACGTTTCAGCCGGATTAGAGCGGTTTTACGTGTACATCTTCCATCGTTAATATAAACGGAAAATCAAGAACATTATAGTTAATTCTAATGAAAACACATTGTTTTTTATCATTTGTATTGGAAACAACATTGTCATATGTCTTTTCTTGGATCTAAATAATACGAAACCTCGCTCTATGATTTGAAGTTAAAATCCTCAAATATTGTTATATCGTGACTTTTTTCACGTTTTTCATGTAGTTTGATATTACATAAATATATTCATTTTTACCAATATTCCGATACTATTTCATGTAGTATCACGATATGTGATTTGGCCTTCAAATCTCAGAATTTCGCGTAATATTGCATTTTAAGCAAGTTTTCTTGCATTTTGTTTCGTACGAAAAATCATCGAATTTAGCAATATTTTGACGTTTATCATCTCCTTTTCCTTCATGTGATTTAAACAAAATATCATCGAATTAGGCAATATTTTGCCGTTTTTCCACGTTTTTTGAATTTTCAGTCCATGGGTATTAATTCATATATATACGATAAAAATGATGCAAACACATAATTGATTAGATAATAACCTTAAATACTTCATTTTCAATCAACTATTTCTTTCTCGTTAAAATACTGAGTAAGATATTGAAAGGCGGAGAAGTTCTGATTTTATTGCATATATCGACGTTTCAGCCGGAATAGAGCGGTTTTCGTGTACATCTTCCATCGGTAATATAAACGGAAAATCAGGAACATTATAGTTAATTCTAATGAAAACACATTGTTTTTTATCATTTGTATTGGAAACAACATTGTCATGTCTTTTCTTGGAACTAAATAATACGAAACCTCGCTCTATGATTTGAAGTTAAAATCCTCAAATATGGTTATATAGTGACTTTTTTCACGTTTTTCATGTAGTTTGATATTACGTAAATATATTCATTTTTACCAATATTTCGATACTATTTCATGTAGTATCACGATATGTGATTTGGCCTTCAAATCTCAGAATTTCGCATAATATTGCATTTTAAGCAAGTTTTCTTGCATTTTGCTTCGTACGAAAAATCATCGAATTTAGCAATATTTTAACGTTTATCATCTCCTTTTCCTTCATGTGATTTAAACAAAATATCATCGAATTAGGCAATATTTTGCCGTTTTCCACGTTTTTGTGAATTTTCCGTCCATGGGTATTAATTCATATATATATACGATAAAAATGATGCAAACACATAATTGATTAGATAATAACCTTAAATACTTCATTTTCAATCATCTATTTGTTTCTCGTTAAAATACTGAGTAAGATATTGAAAAGGGGAGAAGTTCGGTTTTTATTGCATATATCGACGTTTCAGCCGGATTAGAGCGGTTTTACGTGTACATCTTCCATCGTTAATATAAACGAAAAATCAAGAACATTATAGTTAATTCTAATGAAAACACATTGTTTTTTATCATTTGTATTGGAAACAACATTGTCATATGTCTTTTCTTGGGTCTAAATAATACGAAACCTCGCTCTATGATTTGAAGTTAAAATCCTCAAATATTGTTATATCGTGACTTTTTTCACGTTTTTCATGTAGTTTGATATTACATAAATATATTCATTTTTACCAATATTCCGATACTATTTCATGTAGTATCACGATATGTGATTTGCCCTTCAAATCTCAGAATTTCGCGTAATATTGCATTTTAAGCAAGTTTTCTTGCATTTTGTTTCGTACGAAAAATCATCGAATTTAGCAATATTTTGACGTTTATCATCCCCTTTTCCTTCATGTGATTTAAACAAAATATCATCGAATTAGGCAATATTTTGCCGTTTTTCCACGTTTTTTGAATTTTCAGTCCATGGGTATTAATTCATATATATACGATAAAAATGATGCAAACACATAATTGATTAGATAATAACCTTAAATACTTCATTTTCAATCAACTATTTCTTTCTCGTTAAAATACTGAGTAAGATATTGAAAGGCGGAGAAGTTCTGATTTTATTGCATATATCGACGTTTCAGCCGGAATAGAGCGGTTTTCGTGTACATCTTCCATCGGTAATATAAACGGAAAATCAGGAACATTATAGTTAATTCTAATGAAAACACATTGTTTTTTATCATTTGTATTGGAAACAACATTGTCATGTCTTTTCTTGGAACTAAATAATACGAAACCTCGCTCTATGATTTGAAGTTAAAATCCTCAAATATGGTTATATAGTGACTTTTTTCACGTTTTTCATGTAGTTTGATATTACGTAAATATATTCATTTTTACCAATATTTCGATACTATTTCATGTAGTATCACGATATGTGATTTGGCCTTCAAATCTCAGAATTTCGCATAATATTGCATTTTAAGCAAGTTTTCTTGCATTTTGCTTCGTACGAAAAATCATCGAATTTAGCAATATTTTAACGTTTATCATCTCCTTTTCCTTCATGTGATTTAAACAAAATATCATCGAATTAGGCAATATTTTGCCGTTTTCCACGTTTTTGTGAATTTTCCGTCCATGGGTATTAATTCATATATATATACGATAAAAATGATGCAAACACATAATTGATTAGATAATAACCTTAAATACTTCATTTTCAATCATCTATTTGTTTCTCGTTAAAATACTGAGTAAGATATTGAAAAGGGGAGAAGTTCGGTTTTTATTGCATATATCGACGTTTCAGCCGGATTAGAGCGGTTTTACGTGTACATCTTCCATCGTTAATATAAACGAAAAATCAAGAACATTATAGTTAATTCTAATGAAAACACATTGTTTTTTATCATTTGTATTGGAAACAACATTGTCATATGTCTTTTCTTGGATCTAAATAATACGAAACCTCGCTCTATGATTTGAAGTTAAAATCCTCAAATATTGTTATATCGTGACTTTTTTCACGTTTTTCATGTAGTTTGATATTACATAAATATATTCATTTTTACCAATATTTCGATACTATTTCATGTAGTATCACGATATGTGATTTGCCCTTCAAATCTCAGAATTTCGCGTAATATTGCATTTTAAGCAAGTTTTCTTGCATTTTGTTTCGTACGAAAAATCATCGAATTTAGCAATATTTTGACGTTTATCATCCCCTTTTCCTTCATGTGATTTAAACAAAATATCATCGAATTAGGCAATATTTTGCCGTTTTTCCACGTTTTTTTGAATTTTCAGTCCATGGGTATTAATTCATATATATACGATAAAAATGATGCAAACACATAATTGATTAGATAATAACCTTAAATACTTCATTTTCAATCAACTATTTCTTTCTCGTTAAAATACTGAGTAAGATATTGAAAGGCGGAGAAGTTCTGATTTTATTGCATATATCGACGTTTCAGCCGGAATAGAGCGGTTTTCGTGTACATCTTCCATCGGTAATATAAACGGAAAATCAGGAACATTATAGTTAATTCTAATGAAAACACATTATTTTTTATCATTTGTATTGGAAACAACATTGTCATGTCTTTTCTTGGAACTAAATAATACGAAACCTCGCTCTATGATTTGAAGTTAAAATCCTCAAATATGGTTATATAGTGACTTTTTTCACGTTTTTCATGTAGTTTGATATTACGTAAATATATTCATTTTTACCAATATTTCGATACTATTTCATGTAGTATCACGATATGTGATTTGGCCTTCAAATCTCAGAATTTCGCATAATATTGCATTTTAAGCAAGTTTTCTTGCATTTTGCTTCGTACGAAAAATCATCGAATTTAGCAATATTTTAACGTTTATCATCTCCTTTTCCTTCATGTGATTTAAACAAAATATCATCGAATTAGGCAATATTTTGCCGTTTTCCACGTTTTTGTGAATTTTCCGTCCATGGGTATTAATTCATATATATATACGATAAAAATGATGCAAACACATAATTGATTAGATAATAACCTTAAATACTTCATTTTCAATCATCTATTTGTTTCTCGTTAAAATACTGAGTAAGATATTGAAAAGGGGAGAAGTTCGGTTTTTATTGCATTGTAACGGGGGGTGGGGGAAATAGCTCTATCTTGTCCATTATTCCACCCCCCAGTTAACTAACGAGGCCGGGGGAAACAGCTCTCTCTAGTCCGTTATCCCGTCCCCAGTTAGCTAACTATTCCAGAGCACTCCCAGAGTTCCTAAGGCAACCTCTCTCGTTCAACACCTTGTAACCTAGGTATTTGACTACCTAGGTGCTAAGACTACAAGGCTCCGAGACTTGATCAGTTACCCGAAACTCTAGAGAGAACTCTAGAATACAGAATCATTGCCACAAACGTATAAGAGAAAGCGAAAGGAAAGAAATGAATAGTGAAGTAATTAGTGAGGGTTTGGGGTGAGAGGGAGAGAGGTGGGAGGAGCGAGGAGGGTCATTAGTTGAAAGTGAGAGTTTAGAGAAGGGTGGAGGGAGAGGTGTAGATAGGTAGAAGTAGAAGAGTAGATAGTAGAAGTAGAAGAGTAGATAGTAGAAGAAGAAATACTGCCACCATCCATTCATGATCATTACACACAAGACAAGGAATGGAACTTGCCTGTATCACAAAATTCTCAAAGGATGTTATCATGAGTTCATTATTAGTATGTTCCCTCTGTACCATGTATCAACTCCAAACATGTACTCATTAAATCATGAAACCAATAATCACAGAGGCTTTCTCACCTCAACTCAAAACTCTAAGGAACACAGTGAAAGACCATTTAAATAATAAATTCAACAATTATATTTTTCATGATAAGTATCATAACTTAAGCAATCCAAGTAAAATGTTAACGATTAATATTCAAAGTGAGTCATCCTCCAAGAATCTGAGAGAACTACAACTGACTGCCCCTGATCATCACACAATACTTGTAAAACACGACCAAGTCACCTTACTGTTCACTCACCGAGGACTGAGTCTAAGTTGAATAGAGAGGGGGGGGGGTCTGTAGCTTGACAGAGACTGTCTCGCCCCTGCCGGCCGACAGCCTCCCTGCTAGGGACGTCTTCTCTACTGGCTCGTCTGCTGTTCTGTCTGTTAATCCTTCATGCTCGATAGCTCTCCGAGTTTATATTGGGGAACCTAGTAGCTAACTCCGCCCACAAATAGATAGCCTCCGGCACTACCAAGCCACTCCTTAAACGTCGGCATGTTTAAAGGCTACCAGACTACAACTAAGAGATTATCAGAAGCAAGGTGAAATTCGCATGATCTGACCTCAGGTCACTTGGGGTCATTAACGCTTTGAGGTGTGAGATCTCAGGCCGACAAACTGGCGCCTCTCAGATCTTTGTCTGTGACTCATGTACTCTATGTATGTATTAAACTAAACCAAACACTTTTACAGTGTTACAGGATATATCGACGTTTCAGCCGGATTAGAGCGGTTTTACGTGTACATCTTCCATCGTTAATATAAACGAAAAATCAAGAACATTATAGTTAATTCTAATGAAAACACATTGTTTTTTATCATTTGTATTGGAAACAACATTGTCATATGTCTTTTCTTGGATCTAAATAATACGAAACCTCGCTCTATGATTTGAAGTTAAAATCCTCAAATATTGTTATATAGTGACTTTTTTCACGTTTTTCATGTAGTTTGATATTACGTAAATATATTCATTTTTACCAATATTCCGATACTATTTCATGTAGTATCACGATATGTGATTTGCCCTTCAAATCTCAGAATTTCGCGTAATATTGCATTTTAAGCAAGTTTTCTTGCATTTTGTTACGAACCCGGATCCAGCATCTGAGCAAGGAGCGGTAACAACTACGCCATCTGTGGGTCAGCTCCCGAAACCCCCGCCAAACGAACGACGACACCTAGTGAGGACAGCGTGTACTGGCCTCGAGGACCAGTTTCCAGTCTGGTTCAGCGCTCAACACCGCCGCTCCTGACCTCTGGTGAGGTGGTGCTCCGACGACAGCGCCATCTATGGACTGGATACGTCAGGTGTTAGTATCTGAGCCTGTGAGTGTGGTGTATTAGTGTCCCAGTTATTGATGATGTGTCTGCTTACAGAGCCGACCTGGGACCACTGTGTTGAAGGTGAAGTCAGTCTACCCGAGGCAGCCAGTCTCCATACAGTGAAGTTTGCTGCAGCTTTTGTGACGTCGTCCCCTCGGAAGAACACTGTGGTGTGTTAAGCCTGCCAGTGGAGTGGCAGTGGAAGGATTTACCCGGGACCGACGGTTGGAGACGATAATCCACTGGGGTATTGAGGACAGGAGGGTGATTTGTGATATCACACGAGACTCCTGTCTAGGGCGTACCCCTTTTATCGTTCGTGGAGGGGCCGTACCAGCCTTGGTGGCTCAGTACCTGCCAGCCGACCTGCTGGACGTGTGGTTGACGGCCTCCACGACGATGCCCCCAGTGGACCTGTGTTTTGGCTGACCTGTGGCCAGGGTAGACTCGGCGTTCTCAGAGGACACGTCTTGAGGCCACGAAGAAAGCACCGCGGACTCAGCACCTTGCTTCTTAATCAAGAGTCTTCAGCAGAAGACTAGATTGTGCACGATCCCCTTGTATAGTGTTAATACCCCTCCCCCTTGTGTACTCTTTTATTCCATATATTTAATAGGTGATGGTAATAATTATAATATTAAGTTCTTAACTTTCTTTCCCTACTCCCTTTTAAGTTACTTGCGTCACGGATCTCATCCCTTGATAGCCAATACTGGCTTGGGAACGGATACATATATCATCCTCTAACAACATCAGAGTGAGAACCCCGTTGCGTCCCGAGAGGGCCGTAACATAATTGGCATCCCCAGCGGGATCCGTCCCCTTGTTAAGTATGTTTGACAGGGGTGGTGAAGTGGCGTAATCCGTGTAAATAATTCCCCCTGTGTGTGACGATTGTGACGTTATACGTCCTGTGCGGTGCTCAGAGTGACTAAGTGCGATATTGTGCAGTGCGGTGCTCGCTGTGATTAAGCGATTAAGTGCAATATTGACTAGTGCGGTGCTCAGTGATTCAGTGTACTATTGTAGAGCGAAGTGTTCGCTTGGACTCAGTGCAATATTGGGTAGTGCGGTGCCCGAAGTGATTACGTGCAATATTGGCAAGTGCAGTGTTTGGTGCGATAAAGTGCAATATTGGCGTAGAACAGTGCTGTGTTAAGTGCTAACGTGTAAGCAGTGTTAAGTGCTAAGTGTTCCATCTGTGACAATGGCAGACAAAGCTACCATCGATGATCTGGACGAGGTTCAGGCTTTTCTGAACAGAGAGGATTGTCTTGCCAGATTAAAATATTTGAGCAAACCAGAGCTTGTACTAGTGAGCGCCTACCTGGAGATCAAGATCCGTGCCAGTGATTCCCGTGTGGAGATCTTGTCCAAGGTTCACCGGCACCTAAAGGCAGAAGAGAAACAGGAAGGCGAGACTCCTAGTACAAAGGAAAGTGTAGACATAGCTTCCACGGAAAAGGAAGATAAGGGCAGTGACGTTGACAGTGATGCAGGTGAGCTTAATATCAGCTTCCTAACAGTCAAGATGCGTGCCCTAGAAATTAATCGAGAAATTGAATGGAAGAAGTTAGAAATAGAACGAGAATTAAAAGATAAAGAAATGGAGATGAAAGAAAAAGAATTGGCGATGAGGCGTTTAGAATTAGAAAGAGAAGAAAGAAGAGAAGAACGAGAAAGAGAAAGAGAAGAACGAGAAAGAGAAGAGAGACGAGAGAGAGGAGAACGAGAAAGAGAAGAGAGACGAGAGAGAGAAGAACGAGAACGAGAGAGAGAAGAACGAGAGCGAGAAAGGGAGGAAAGAGAGAGACAACATGAACTAGAAGTTTTGCGATTAGGCGGTGGTCGGAGGCAAACGACGGACACCAGTGGTTTCGATCCGGTAAGAAACATCAAAATGGTCCCCAAATTCCATGAGAAGGAAGTGTCAAAATTCTTTGCAGCCTTCGAGAAAGTCGCTGCCTCTTTGGAGTGGCCAAGGGAGAATTGGGCCATCATGATACAGTCAGTCTTGACTGGGAAGGCCCAAATTGCCTACTCTACGTTATCCCTTGACGACTCCAGCGATTATGACAAGGTGAAGAAAGTTGTGCTCATGGCGTACCAATTAGTACCTGAGGCATACAGGCAGAAGTTCCGAAACCTGAAGAAGACCTCAGAGCACACTTTTACCGAATTCGCCACGATCAAGGAGCGACTTTTTCAAGAATGGTGTGCCTCTCGGAAGGTGGAGACCAGGGAAGACCTCGAACAGCTGATTCTGCTCGAGGACTTCAAGGATTGTTTATCTGGAGACCTCAAGACGTACTTGGAGGAACAGCAGGTAGAGACCTTGAGTGCAGCAGCCACCATGGCTGAAGAGTACATCCTGACTCATAGGCCGTCTGCTAAGTACGTCCCGAGGAATTACCAGCGCCGGTTTGACAGACCTCACGACGAAGAAGAAGAAAGACCCGTCCCACGAAGTGCTAAGAAGACGCCCCCAAGTAGCCCCCGAAGAACAAGTCCTAGCAGTCCGAAACACCGGAGCCCGAGGAGGAATATGGTGTGCTGGACTTGTGGGCAGAAAGGGCACATAGCTGCTAGGTGCCGAGGCAGAAGAGGTGGCAGCGCACGAAGGGAGGTGATGTTGATGAGCTGTGTTACACCACCAGCAGGAAACCAGTCTACGATGAAGCAGGAAGGACCAAGTTTGTTTGCCCCTCACACTTCATGCGGGTATGTAACGAGTGATCATACTGGTAGATCAGTTGTAGTGCTCAGAGATAGTGGAGCAGCCCAGTCCCTGATCGTGAAGAGCTCGTTACCCGAGGGAGTAAGTGTGGATGGGAGACCAGAGGTGATCCTGGTTGGGTTTCCTAGGACGCAGTACATCGCCCCCTTAGTGCCAGTACATCTTGATTCGCCCTATTTCAGCGGCACATGTGAGTTGGCAGTAGTCGATACCCTCCCTGTGGCTGGGATTGACGTGGTACTAGCCAATGACTTGGTGACCGATTGGAGCACCAATCGTCCCAAGGTTGCGGACGAGTCTACCAGAACAGCAAGGTCGGAGGTGACAACAGGCAATGGTAAAAAGACAGACCCGGATTTAAACATATTTAATTTGTCCTCTCACCCGCAGATCGACAGTTATTTAGCAGTGTCTCCTGATTCTCTCGACGAGGAACATGAGGTTACGATGGCAGAGGTACCTGAGCAAGAAGAGAGGCCTTGTGTGCGGGCACCCACGGATACCAACGAGTCTGGAGCGAAGGCGGATGTGTGCTTGCGGTATGGCAAGTTACAGCATGTAGTGAACCAGCCAGAGATTCCCCAGACGTCAGAGGTAGGTGCGGTGTGTTCAAAAGGTCTAGTGCCCTCTTCGGTCCAAGCCAGGCGTGTGGATGTGGCCGGCTATGGACATGACTGGCTCGGGAAGCTTATCCCTCAATTGGCCTCGTGTTTCTTAGCGATACTTTGTTTGATTCTCGTATGTGTTCTCGTTAGTGCTCTCGGTGAGGACCGGTGGACGACCCGACGAATGATGGCTCCCATGAACATCGCGAAGAGGTCCCAGGGATTGGAGAGTTGTACTGCAAGTGTTGCAGTCGAAGAAGGGACCTGGGAGGTAATAGATGATACAGGAGTTACGATATGTGATAATATGAGTGACTGTTTCCAACAGGTTGACACCCCCCGCGTGACTGCTGAGCCTCAACACAGCGTTATACGGAACGTTGGTCGACCTGACGGGGGCAGAGCGAATGCCATCTTCGGTGAGCAAGCAGCCCTGTTAGAACTAGGTGTGGGCCTAGTAGAGGAGTGTATAGTAAGTACTGACTTGCCCATTGTCGCTATCACTCTGAATTATCAGACCCCTGTATTCCAGGTTCCTGTCTCCCTGAAGGACCATCGGACTGGCACCAGAAATGCCGTCTGTGGTCAGCCATCATCGGTGCCTCGACGCAGAGAAGTGTCGAGTCACCCTAGATCGTGTCTACACGGATCCTTACTAGAGAGGTGTGAGATGATGCCCCTGTTTGCCATCGCAGGGGAGGTGTGGAAGATTACGTCAGGCAGATCATTGCCTTCTATCTGCATGTTCCCGTTGTGCCGGAAATGGCTAGTAGAACAGTTCTGTAGACGTGACAGCCTCGACATCCCAGATTATAAAGCATGTGTGTCCATTTGGAGTTGTGTCGTCGTACTAATTTGGTTTGTGTTTCTTTTTATAGAACCCCAAACCAAATTCTTTTTGGTGGGGAGGTGTTACGAACCCGGATCCAGCATCTGAGCAAGGAGCGGTAACGACTACGCCATCTGTGGGTCAGCTCCCGAAACCCCCGCCAAACGAACGACGACACCTAGTGAGGACAGCGTGTACTGGCCTCGAGGACCAGTTTCCAGTCTGGTTCAGCGCTCAACACCGCCGCTCCTGACCTCTGGTGAGGTGGTGCTCCGACGACAGCGCCATCTATGGACTGGATACGTCAGGTGTTAGTATCTGAGCCTGTGAGTGTGGTGTATTAGTGTCCCAGTTATTGATGATGTGTCTGCTTACAGAGCCGACCTGGGACCACTGTGTTGAAGGTGAAGTCAGTCTACCCGAGGCAGCCAGTCTCCATACAGTGAAGTTTGCTGCAGCTTTTGTGACGTCGTCCCCTCGGAAGAACACTGTGGTGTGTTAAGCCTGCCAGTGGAGTGGCAGTGGAAGGATTTACCCGGGACCGACGGTTGGAGACGATAATCCACTGGGGTATTGAGGACAGGAGGGTGATTTGTGATATCACACGAGACTCCTGTCTAGGGCGTACCCCTTTTATCGTTCGTGGAGGGGCCGTACCAGCCTTGGTGGCTCAGTACCTGCCAGCCGACCTGCTGGACGTGTGGTTGACGGCCTCCACGACGATGCCCCCAGTGGACCTGTGTTTTGGCTGACCTGTGGCCAGGGTAGACTCGGCGTTCTCAGAGGACACGTCTTGAGGCCACGAAGAAAGCACCGCGGACTCAGCACCTTGCTTCTTAATCAAGAGTCTTCAGCAGAAGACTAGATTGTGCACGATCCCCTTGTATAGTGTTAATACCCCTCCCCCTTGTGTACTCTTTTATTCCATATATTTAATAGGTGATGGTAATAATTATAATATTAAGTTCTTAACTTTCTTTCCCTACTCCCTTTTAAGTTACTTGCGTCACGGATCTCATCCCTTGATAGCCAATACTGGCTTGGGAACGGATACATATATCATCCTCTAACAACATCAGAGTGAGAACCCCGTTGCGTCCCGAGAGGGCCGTAACACATTTTGTTTCGTACGAAAAATCATCGAATTTAGCAATATTTTGACGTTTATCATCCCCTTTTCCTTCATGTGATTTAAACAAAATATCATCGAATTAGGCAATATTTTGCCGTTTTTCCACGTTTTTTGAATTTTCAGTCCATGGGTATTAATTCATATATATACGATAAAAATGATGCAAACACATAATTGATTAGATAATAACCTTAAATACTTCATTTTCAATCAACTATTTCTTTCTCGTTAAAATACTGAGTAAGATATTGAAAGGCGGAGAAGTTCTGATTTTATTGCATATATCGACGTTTCAGCCGGAATAGAGCGGTTTTCGTGTACATCTTCCATCGGTAATATAAACGGAAAATCAGGAACATTATAGTTAATTCTAATGAAAACACATTGTTTTTTATCATTTGTATTGGAAACAACATTGTCATGTCTTTTCTTGGAACTAAATAATACGAAACCTCGCTCTATGATTTGAAGTTAAAATCCTCAAATATGGTTATATAGTGACTTTTTTCACGTTTTTCATGTAGTTTGATATTACGTAAATATATTCATTTTTACCAATATTTCGATACTATTTCATGTAGTATCACGATATGTGATTTGGCCTTCAAATCTCAGAATTTCGCATAATATTGCATTTTAAGCAAGTTTTCTTGCATTTTGCTTCGTACGAAAAATCATCGAATTTAGCAATATTTTAACGTTTATCATCTCCTTTTCCTTCATGTGATTTAAACAAAATATCATCGAATTAGGCAATATTTTGCCGTTTTCCACGTTTTTGTGAATTTTCCGTCCATGGGTATTAATTCATATATATATACGATAAAAATGATGCAAACACATAATTGATTAGATAATAACCTTAAATACTTCATTTTCAATCATCTATTTGTTTCTCGTTAAAATACTGAGTAAGATATTGAAAAGGGGAGAAGTTCGGTTTTTATTGCATTGTAACGGGGGGTGGGGGAAATAGCTCTATCTTGTCCATTATTCCACCCCCCAGTTAACTAACGAGGCCGGGGGAAACAGCTCTCTCTAGTCCGTTATCCCGTCCCCAGTTAGCTAACTATTCCAGAGTTCCTAAGGCAACCTCTCTCGTTCAACACCTTGTAACCTAGGTATTTGACTACCTAGGTGCTAAGACTACAAGGCTCCGAGACTTGATCAGTTACCCGAAACTCTAGAGAGAACTCTAGAATACAGAATCATTGCCACAAACGTATAAGAGAAAGCGAAAGGAAAGAAATGAATAGTGAAGTAATTAGTGAGGGTTTGGGGTGAGAGGGAGAGAGGTGGGAGGAGCGAGGAGGGTCATTAGTTGAAAGTGAGAGTTTAGAGAAGGGTGGAGGGAGAGGTGTAGATAGGTAGAAGTAGAAGAGTAGATAGTAGAAGTAGAAGAGTAGATAGTAGAAGAAGAAATACTGCCACCATCCATTCATGATCATTACACACAAGACAAGGAATGGAACTTGCCTGTATCACAAAATTCTCAAAGGATGTTATCATGAGTTCATTATTAGTATGTTCCCTCTGTACCATGTATCAACTCCAAACATGTACTCATTAAATCATGAAACCAATAATCACAGAGGCTTTCTCACCTCAACTCAAAACTCTAAGGAACACAGTGAAAGACCATTTAAATAATAAATTCAACAATTATATTTTTCATAAGTATCATAACTTAAGCAATCCAAGTAAAATGTTAACGATTAATATTCAAAGTGAGTCATCCTCCAAGAATCTGAGAGAACTACAACTGACTGCCCCTGATCATCACACAATACTTGTAAAACACGACCAAGTCACCTTACTGTTCACTCACCGAGGACTGAGTCTAAGTTGAATAGAGAGGGGGGGGGGGGGTCTGTAGCTTGACAGAGACTGTCTCGCCCCTGCCGGCCGACAGCCTCCCTGCTAGGGACGTCTTCTCTACTGGCTCGTCTGCTGTTCTGTCTGTTAATCCTTCATGCTCGATAGCTCTCCGAGTTTATATTGGGGAACCTAGTAGCTAACTCCGCCCACAAATAGATAGCCTCCGGCACTACCAAGCCACTCCTTAAACGTCGGCATGTTTGAAGGCTACCAGACTACAACTAAGAGATTATCAGAAGCAAGGTGAAATTCGCATGATCTGACCTCAGGTCACTTGGGGTCATTAACGCTTTGAGGTGTGAGATCTCAGGCCGACAAACTGGCGCCTCTCAGATCTTTGTCTGTGACTCATGTACTCTATGTATGTATTAAACTAAACCAAACACTTTTACAGTGTTACAGCATATATCGACGTTTCAGCCGGATTAGAGCGGTTTTACGTGTACATCTTCCATCGTTAATATAAACGAAAAATCAAGAACATTATAGTTAATTCTAATGAAAACACATTGTTTTTTATCATTTGTATTGGAAACAACATTGTCATATGTCTTTTCTTGGATCTAAAAATACGAAACCTCGCTCTATGATTTGAAGTTAAAATCCTCAAATATTGTTATATAGTGACTTTTTCACGTTTTTCATGTAGTTTGATATTACGTAAATATATTCATTTTTACCAATATTCCGATACTATTTCATGTAGTATCACGATATGTGATTTGCCCTTCAAATCTCAGAATTTCGCGTAATATTGCATTTTAAGCAAGTTTTCTTGCATTTTGTTTCGTACGAAAAATCATCGAATTAGCAATATTTTGACGTTTATCATCCCCTTTTCCTTCATGTGATTTAAACAAAAATATCATCGAATTAGGCAATATTTTGCCGTTTTCCACGGTTTTTTTGAATTTTCAGTCCATGGGTATTAATTCATATATATATACGATAAAAATGATGCAAACACATAATTGATTAGATAATAACCTTAATACTTCATTTTCATCATCATTTATTTTTTCTCGTTAAAATACTGAGTAAGATATTGAAAAGGGGAGAAGTTCGGTTTTTATTGCATTGTAACGGGGGGTGGGGGAAATAGCTCTATCTTGTCCATTATTCCACCCCCCAGTTAACTAACGAGGCCGGGGGAAACAGCTCTCTCTAGTCCGTTATCCCGTCCCCAGTTAGCTAACTATTCCAGAGCACTCCCAGAGTTCCTAAGGCAACCTCTCTCGTTCAACACCTTGTAACCTAGGTATTTGACTACCTAGGTGCTAAGACTACAAGGCTCCGAGACTTGATCAGTTACCCGAAACTCTAGAGAGAACTCTAGAATACAGAATCATTGCCACAAACGTATAAGAGAAAGCGAAAGGAAAGAAATGAATAGTGAAGTAATTAGTGAGGGTTTGGGGTGAGAGGGAGAGAGGTGGGAGGAGCGAGGAGGGTCATTAGTTGAAAGTGAGAGTTTAGAGAAGGGTGGAGGGAGAGGTGTAGATAGGTAGAAGTAGAAGAGTAGATAGTAGAAGTAGAAGAGTAGATAGTAGAAGAAGAAATGCTGCCACCATCCATTCATGATCATTACACACAAGACAAGGAATGGAACTTGCCTGTATCACAAAATTCTCAAAGGATGTTATCATGAGTTCATTATTAGTATGTTCCCTCTGTACCATGTATCAACTCCAAACATGTACTCATTAAATCATGAAACCTATAATCACAGAGGCTTTCTCACCTCAACTCAAAACTCTAAGGGAACACAGTGAAAGACCATTTAAATAATAAATTCAACAATTATATTTTTCATGATAAGTATCATAACTTAAGCAATCCAAGTAAAATGTTAACGATTAATATTCAAAGTGAGTCATCCTCCAAGAATCTGAGAGCACTACAACTGACTGCCCCTGATCATCACACAATACTTGTAAAACACGACCAAGTCACCTTACTGTTCACTCACCGAGGACTGAGTCTAAGTTGAATAGAGAGGGGGGGGGTCTGTAGCTTGACAGAGACTGTCTCGCCCCTGCCGGCCGACAGCCTCCCTGCTAGGGACGTCTTCTCTACTGGCTCGTCTGCTGTTCTGTCTGTTAATCCTTCATGCTCGATAGCTCTCCGAGTTTATATTGGGGAACCTAGTAGCTAACTCCGCCCACAAATAGATAGCCTCCGGCACTACCAAGCCACTCCTTAAACGTCGGCATGTTTGAAGGCTACCAGACTACAACTAAGAGATTATCAGAAGCAAGGTGAAATTCGCATGATCTGACCTCAGGTCACTTGGGGTCATTAACGCTTTGAGGTGTGAGATCTCAGGCCGACAACTGGCGCCTCTCAGATCCTTGTCTGTGACTCATGTACTCTATGTATGTATTAAACTAAACCAAACACTTTTACAGTGTTACATCTCCCCTTCTCCCCGAAATAAAGTTTTTGCAACACTGCTAATGCAAGCTAGCTGTGTGCAACAACTTTATTAACGAAAAAAAGATACATCCTAGCTAAACAAATATACATCATCCTACTCTAAAAAATGAAATATATAGACAGACGTCCATTGTCTCTGGCTTGGCGACGTCACTGCTTGGTCTTGTAGATAATCCTGTACCACATTTCTTCAACACAACTGCCTCCGTCGCTTCTCCGTCGTTAACGCACAACAACCCTTGGTCAACCCGAAAGCCGTTACTACTTGAACTGCGCACAGGACCGTGGAATTCGGTTGTCCCAGCTGATCTGTAATTGGCCCTACGTCAGTCACCATGAGAGACGTATATTGGGGTTCTTCACAGCTATAGGGACTACAAGTTTCGAGACCTTCATATAGTTGCCAACAGTAGAAATCCCATCCTACTCTTCTTCCTCCCTGTTGCTCCAGCACGCCTCCTTCAGAGAGCTACTTCTGACAGCCACATCAAGTCCGCACGACACAGGATGAATCACTCAACAGAGCAACATGCTTGCAGGAGGGGCGGCCAGTTAAGGCAAACGATCCTGTCTTGCAATTACGCTCCATGCAATGATGCTGACACCAGCAAGGGACACAGGCATCGTGTCTCACTCAGCTTGTCTTATCTTCTTCTTCTTCTTTCTTCTTTCTTCTCTCTTCCTTCTTCTCTCTTCTTTCTTCTCTCTTCCTCCTCCCATGGGTCTTTGACAAGCGACCTGGGGTCCATTGGGGTCCGTCCGTCCTGGGGTCCATCCTGGGTAGACCGATGTTGGTGGGACAGACTGGAGTCGTTGTTGCTCCTCTTCCATTTTTACTGGGTCGTCTGGGGTCGTCTGCAGAACGACCTGGGGTCCACTGGGGGTCCGTCCGTCTTGGGGTCCACTGGGGTCCGTCCGTCCTGGGGTCCACTGGGTAGACCAATGTTGACCGACCGAGAGGGCTGCATCTTGG